>VWZV01005697.1:811502-1078603 GCA_013397155.1 Irena cyanogastra | reverse complement strand
TCAAACACCAAGAGCAAGGACTGTCCTTTACAGTGCAAGATTAGTTTTGGAAAAGTAGAGGTGTTAGTGCACTTAAAAATGTTTCTTTGAAGGTGGTTGGGTTTTGGTGTGTTTTTTCCTTTCTTCTGTAAGCAAACATTCAAAACCGAGGTAAGCGGAAGAGATAAAAGCTTTCCGGGAAAAAAAATGACAGTGTGTTTCGTGTAGTTTGTTTAAATTTAAAAATGAGCACCGGGGGAAATTTGGAATAAGAAGTGGAAACGCGGTGTAGTGTATCATTGGAAGTCTTTAACATTAGATACCATGTATAAAGATAATTTTATTTTCCAACCCATACTGAGATGGTCCGCAAAGCATCTGCAAGAACGCAGCCTACTGTTTTGATACTATAAATTAATAGTATATATATGGATATGCACCGGTAGAAGTACATATACATGTGTGTATAGACATTACAGAATTTTAGGTATATATGCACACAGCACTTTCATGTTGCTCACAAACCTATGACATGCAGTTTTTAGCCAAGCACCTCGCTGCTGTCAGAGTTTTCCCAAGGCCTGGAAGGGTCTGGAAGTGAGCAGCCATCCTCTCTCAGCGGTTCTGCGCAGTGACAGACGGCTCGAGTCATGCTTCACCTTAGGAGAAAATAAGAATGAGTAATCATTTTGTTTGAATTGCAATCAGTATGAAATATTTCTTAGAAGCCAAAAAAAATCTTGGAAAAGCAGAAAGACATTCTTAAATGGCTGGTCATAATAGAAGCATTGTCACGTTGTAGCACTTCTTTCTTAAAGGGAAGAAAATGTTGGGATTTCAAAATGTTTCATTCATGAGTGTATGAAATGAGCACGCAGGATAGCACTTTAGAAGAATTTAAACTGGTAATTAAAAATTAAATAACTGCAATTACCTGCTTTTGTTTAAATAAGTGCAATTTGTCTTTGATGTGAATATACCTAGTGAAAAAGCCTAACCTCTTCCCTTGGTGCCCAGCGATATATGATTATTGGAAGAGTGAAAGTATTCCCAAGTTTCCTGGGTTGCCAGCAAGGTGCCTTTCTGCAGCCAATTTGCATTTTAGTTTTGTAATGTTTTGGCTGTTGAAGCCATTGTGTCGGTAGGTACCGACTGCCTTGTTCTTTTAGGGAGGTAAAGAGTGCTGTTGGGAAAAAAGTCCCTTTCCCTCCCTCCCTCCACCCCTTCCTAAAAATGACAGATTTTTTTTTTTTCCCTGAGAAGGAACACCCTCGTTTGAAAACTGCCATTGTCTTTGAAATTTGCTTCTTTAAAGTAGAACTGTATATTAAGAGAAAATGTGTATGCTGGCTATAGCTTTCTGGGTTAAATTCTTATTTTCACTTTGAAAATTTCTTTTCAGCTGGAAAAATGTTTTAAATTATAGCCATTAAAAAAATTGCTCCTAGCAAGCAAAAATACTGTGGAAAACGTGTAATTTAGACAAGTACCTACATTTTATTTGCTCTGTGCTGCTGAAATTTAGAATCTCTTCCCATTTACAGTTTACTTTTCACAGAACATTATTAACTTTTTGGCTTCATACATGATCTTCTGTCAGATGATTTTGATTTGTAATTTAGCAAAGTATAATAAACAGTGCAAAAGTCATGAATTTTCCTCTGCATCCTGAGCTCTGTGGTAGGGAAAATGTGATAAAATGTGTACCTTAAGTCTTGTTTGATGATCTCTCAAAGCAAGTTTGCCTTCTGGAAATAATTTCTGGGGTTGAAGAGCATGGTATTAACAGATTTAATGTGGCTATTCAATGGATTGGTGGAGTACTATGTGAGGTTTAACAAAATGAGAGAGACAAATTGAACATCAACAAAACCTACATCTGTGAAGAATTATAAATTTAATTAGAAAAAAGGGCAAACTTAAAAGACCTCATTAACTAATCAGAATTTGATGTTACTGATTTAAGATCCTTAAATGGATGAATTTTAAGTAGCTTTGCTATCATTGTCCTTTTTTTTCTCGCCATGTACTACATAGTGACCAATCTGCAATCTGTATTAAGGAGAAAGATGTGAATGTTACTGACAAAAATCAAATTATGCAGTGTAATGTTTTTGAAGTATTAAGAAGAACGTGTATGCCATTTAGCCTATAAGGCATTTTTAGTTTAAGCAGAGCACTGAGTATGAAGGGGGGGTGTGACAGCTCCTTTTTTCTTTTTCTTTTTTTTTTTTTAATGTGACCCATTTCTGTGTGGGTAAGGCCAAGCATTTGGGTTTTTTCCCCCCACTTTTTATTTGATATGTGAGTTATGTTGCCAAACTTCAATTATCCAGAAACCTGTTGACAAAATGGGAATATATGAGAGAAAGCACAAGCACACACCACCCAGAAATGTTTTTATTCTATGAATTAACTGGTCGTCATAAGTGTGGTTCCTTACTACGTTGTAATTTTGTACTGCACATAAAAAACTGAAAGCATGTGAAGTGTAGCATTTTGTAAACTGTAACTAATTTCACTCACATCTGTGTCTAATTGTTGTCTGCATTCGCATTCTTGAGAGTAGATTTATTTTTCCTGGACCACTCTGTGGATTCAGCTGACCAGCCTAAGTGAGGATTAGTTGTTTTAAAGTTATTTTGATTAAAGAGTCATTTTTAAATTTGGTAACGTGCAACACATGGTTTAAATAATCCTTGAGACACAAAGCAATATATCTGAAGTACGTCTAATGAAAATGAAAATTGTGGATATGAACTTTCACAAATCATAGAGTGTTGGAGGACATATAAGGTATATATTTAATGCACTGTGAATGAGCTGGTTATTCTTTTTCCCCTGTCCCATGAATACATAAATGAGATCTTTCTTGCTATGCACATACATGAACATATATGTATGTATATAATGTATATATTTTCAAACATACAGAAGTTACTATTTTTGTAAAAATTTGGTACTTAAAATAGTGAGGATGACATTTTTTATTTGAATCAAGTATGAATAATTGTGTAGTGCATGTTGGAAAATATCAGTTAGTTAAAGCATCCACTTGAAAAAGGAAGTTTTTTCTATCATAAAAGATGGGTTTTAAAAGATCCTGTGCAAGAGGGAGTGAAGATAGCTCTGTAGGCAAACTTAGTTCTCACCTATAATTTTTTCCAGGTGTTTAGAAGTAACAGCAGAAGCATATCCTAAGGCACTCTGCAGCAGTTTCTAGGGTAAAGAACTAAGAGGGGAAAAAAGAAATCCTTAAACCAAAATGCAGAGTTTTGACTGTATCTGCTGGTCTAGTTTGATTTGGCATGCAACGATGTATTGAAAAGCGTGTTATGCAGTACTTTAAGTACCCAGTTATAAAAAGATTGATGTTTTTCAGCATGCATTACTGCATGCTTCTTGACATCATTTGTAATGTTCTTCCTTGCCTGACTGCCCCTAGCAGTTGTTTACTCTTGCTCGTAGTAATTCTGTCTGTGATTAAAAATAACAAAAAACCCACCCTACAGACACATAAGTAGGATTTGCTCGGATGATTTTTATGGCACTTAAAATGCCTCATCTCCCTTGCCTTTGCTCTGTGATCATTTAAGAGATGTCGGTTCAGGTTGAGTGGAAACGCACAAGAAAGATCCTCAGACATTGAGAGGATATATACCTTGCCCAGAGAAGCTTTCGTGTGCTTTTAAGCTAACAGTGCCTAGCAGTATATTTCCACCTGAATTTTATCACCTGCTGACAATCGTTACTGCCTAGAGTTTGTTGGTAAAGCAACAGTGTTGTTCCGATGGAATATGAAAACTATTACTCACCTGAGCTAATAAAGGAATAATTTGATTAAGCTAAAAATTATTGGTGGGCTTTCCAGTGGAGAAAGATTCCTTTTCTTCATGTGTGACCTCAGAGGCAAGTTCTACAGCTTCCTCCCATTTATTTAGCCAAAGTGTCCTTTTAAGTAATTTTATCAGAAGTCTCATTAGCAACTAGAATTTTTAGGAATAAGTTTGTGTGATAACGTGTGCAGTTTTTATTTTAATTTGAGCTGGCTGGAGATGGGCTTCCTTTAGGGGTGGTTCTGTAAGGCTGTTTGCTATATAGTGGAGGTCTTTACCATAGGTAGACTTGCCCCTTGTTATTCTCTACCCCTCCTCCCCAAAAAACAACATCACCATCTCCAGCTTGCGTTTGGGGTGAGCTTGACTTGTGGGTTCCTGTGGCCCAGGCACAGAGGAAGGATGGCCAAGAGCAAAGGAAGAAGGAAAGCAGTACGATGAGGGCAAGACTCTGTCAGGACGGGAGGAGAAAGGAGGGATGAGAAGAGGCGAGGGGAGCGGAGGATGCTGCGGGGCTCGGCGCAGGAGCAGCTGGCGCTGCCCCGGGCGGGCGGCGCGGCGGGGGTACCTTTGCGGGGGGCGGGCAGAGCCGAGCCGAGCCGAGCCGAGCCGAGCCGTGCCGGGGGAGGAGTGAGCCCCTCTGCAGCTGTCACGGGCCCCTGATGAATCACTATCCCGTCACTTGGCTGCCGTCCCCTGGCGCAGGGAGGAGGGAGAGAGACCTGCCGGGGAAACAACAGTTGAGCCTTCAATTTAAAGACAATATGCCTTTCAGGGGCACTGCACCCTCCTCCTCTCCCTTCGGATTTAAAGGACAGAATTGTCATCCGTAGTGATATCCTTTCTTTAAATTAAGGCCTCGTAGTAAAGTGGAGTAATAGAAGCTTCTGTTTGTTTCCCTGGTTTACAGGTGCAGAAGTCCCAAACCAGTTCAGATGTTGCTGTTTCCTCAAGCTGCAGGTAAGGATTTGACCGAAAATTGCTAATTTTTTGCAAGCTTTCTATTTTTGGGGATTTTTTTAACTTCAAGTGATAAGTAAAATATTTATTCTTGTTTCTCACATTAAGCAGATGACTAAGTGCTGGAGTGTAGCCTTTACATGTGTGCAACAAAGTCTGTAAACCACGAGCACGTAACTTTTTCACTAAATTATTGGAGTTTATATTCGATGCTGATGTTTTGAACTCATTGCAGTATCATCTTCTTTTTGTGTAGATTGCTTTAGGTAAAGAAATATTAAATGAAGGATCAATGTTTAGAATCTGTGATAAAATTTCAGTTAAAATGCAAAAGCTTCATACCTGAAATGACACCTAGGATATTTATACCATTACTGCAGGAGTAATTTTATATATAATTTTAATAGTCTTTAAAAGAGCCTAAGCATTTGTTTTAAACTGAAAAATTACTAGTTCAAATGCCTTGGAGGCACAGTAACCTGTGAAGTTTCTATTGGGAGCAATTACGTAGAATGAGTACATCAAATAACAATATCAAAAGTTTTAGGTAAAAAGGAACAGAAGGATGGGGTACTTCAGTCATAAGCCCCAACATCAACCAAGACGTATGTCATGGTGGTGATTGTTGGCCTGTTAATATAAGGCTATTGAAAGCACAAATCTTAAATATTCAGCTGCTTTTGTGCCACTCAAACATTTAATTTTTGCTGTAGATGGGAATTGCTCTTTTCTCATTTTGCCTGAGCGACAGCTGCTGAGGTACAGCAGGGTGCTAAGGCACAGTAACGCCTCTATGGACTCACTGTGTGTCGGTCAGATCCCTTTCCAGTTGGGCACGCTTTATGTAATCCACAAAGCAAACAAGTGAGCAGACATAATAATGTTTTAATGCTGCATTTGTTTCAAAGGAAACAGAGGAACAATTAAGTAGTTTGCCAGAGTAAACACATACATCAGGAATATCTCATTCCCTGTCAGTAGATGATAGGTTTCCACAATTGCTTCAAGTGTTTTATTTGTTTTGGAGGCCCATTATATTGCCACTGAGTGGTAAATCTTGAAAAAGCAGAGTGTTAATTTGTTTTTAAGAGAATATATGTCTTCGTATGTTGGTGATTCCGTCTTTATACGTATTTTAAAAATACAAGATTACATCAATTTTCAAAGTGCAGTGCTTGGAATCTAAGTTTTATTTAGTTATGAGCTGCAAAAATAGTTACAGTAGCTGGCTAGTCATGTGTGGGGCTTCAACATGAGTTAAGCACTGGAAAAGATCAAGTTGGGAGAAGCAGTTAATTTTTTACTAAGTGTTTCTGGGATGTTGATAAATAGCAGGCTGCATCTCATAAAGGCAGTTCCTCTGTAATTCGTGTTGACTTATGTCACTAAAACCAGTTGCATCTTGTTTTCAGGTCTATGGAAATGCAGGATCTAGCCAGCCCACACAGACGACTAAGTGGTAGTAGTGAATCCCCCAGTGGTCCAAAACTTGATAACTCCCATATAAGTAATAATTCCATGACACCCAATGGCACAGAAGGTGAGCCAGCCTTTTTTTTTTTTAGTAGTGTTTCATAATTTGTTTTTTCTCCTTTTTTGCTGTAGTGTTCTTAGAGTCAGCAAGCTATATAACATTTTACTATTTTAGGTGCTCTGTGTTTATTCATATGGTACATAAAGGTGATGTTCAATGTTTATCAGTAGTTACTATTATCAAGTTTCAGCAATAGCTTTCATTACAGGTTTATGTTTCTTTCATGGAGTTTGAATGGACTGAGCAGGTAGTATGTGCAGATCTTAAGTTAAAAAAAAAAAACAACTCAAAAAACTGGAAAGAAAGTTTAATGATTAGAGAAAAGAAGTAGATGTTTACAATTGCCATAGTAAAAAAAGTAATTTTTCAGTCTTTTTTACTATTTTGGTATTTATTTTCTCACTTTTTGCAAGCTCCTAAGGCTATGAGAATTTTGTCAAGTAGGCTAATAAAACTGAGTGTTGAAAGTTCCTCAGGCTAGCTTGCTGCTCTGATGGAGTGGCCAAAATTCAAACAGGTGTAGTAATTCAATGGGGTAAACTGATACCTATTTCTCAAGAAGCAGTCAGGCAGTTGATAAGTTATGTTTGTTCTCAGTAGAATACTAACAACAGAACAACCTAACAGCTTTGCCAGTAATATAATACACCTATAATACATATAATAATATGTATAACGAAATACAGGAGGGTTTATACAACAAGCAGCAAAAAATGTTCTTTCTTGTAGCATTTCTATGGCAATAGTGGGAAAGATCATCCATGACATTTAACTGGCTGTGTGAACAGAGACTTAATGGGTTACTTGAAAAGAAAGTCATGCAGATTCAGTATTGCTCTTCAGTTTAAATCTATAGGTAAACTGCTACAACTGTTGCAGCAAATATATGCCTTTTTTCCCTAAGAACTGGGTTGTAGTGGTGCTGTCAAACTCTTTAGGATTATGGACATGCATTGCATTTTTCCAGGAAAGGCACATGTCAATCAAACAGATGTTGTCCCCCCCTCAATTCCCCAAATATCTTTGTTATTCATTGTAATTGGAGTCCTTGGTAGTGGGGACAGTTTATGGGTTATCAGATTAACAGGAACTTGTGCCAGACTTGTGTGTAATTTACTTTTTGCTATTGCTGTAAAAGTATTACTTCAATAAAATATTATGCCATTTGGAAAAAACCACGCCTTTTTAAAGGACAAATAAAATGCTTACTCTGCTCATGGAGTTTAAGAAGAAAAATATTTTATGTCCATAAATGAGTCTTCTTCCTTTAAAATACACAAGTATGTTATTATATTTTTATATCATATTACCAGGTATATACCCCCTTTGGTACAGGATAAAATTGCCCTTTAAAATGCCTCTAGCTGACAGAAGGCTTTGTTGTAAACTTCATGAGCTTTTCTACCTTTTATATAACTTGAAGGTTCTTTTGTAGCAAAAAAAAAAAAAAATAGGACATGTTCCTTGAAACACTGAAAGATGTTCATCATCTGACTTGACTTTTTGTTCGACATATAGTGCTGTGTGCACACACTCTGAGAAATGCTTAATATTACTTTGTCAGGAAACAAGGTATATATTATATCTATCTGTTAATGCACTGACCTCAGGTAGAAAATAATTTTGGAAATAATATCTCCACTTCTAGATAGGTCTATTGAAGAAAGTCAATTAAACCATGGTAACTTATTTATCTGACACTAGAACTTTCCAGTTTAAAAGAATTTGGAGTGAATTCTGCCCAGAAAGCTCTAACTTGCAATAGATGTTTGCCTCCTGAGATGAAGCCAAACGGTTTTCTTTTGTTTGCCCTTTTCCCTCAGGTGACATGACCCTCCTCAGCACTGCAGACTGGTTGCTCAGCCCTAGCACGCAGAGCCCCGCAGGTTTGGGTGCTGCAGTGGGCGCAGCAGGCGTGGGCGCTCAGCATGCGATTTCGGATGTTGTTCCAAAAGCGTCCTGAGAGACAGCTTGTGCTTGGCGGTTCTGCTCTAAGCTCTCTCATTTGAAAATTCCTGTCTCTGATTGCTCTTAAGTGACGAAGAAGGGAAAGTTTTTCAAAGAAACTAGTACAATCATTTATCTCTGAATGAGATTTGTGCCAAGAGACAAAATTTGTGAGTGAAGCAGATGCCTAAAGCTGAAGGTGGAATTTTTACTGCTAATCTGTTTTATCTTGAGAAAATGTTTCGTTAGGCTCCTTGAGCTGCTAAAGAGACTTAAGAAAGAGTGGAGTGAATGAAGCAAAAGTTTCCTGTTTTTTTAATGAAGGGTGAAGTAAAATTATTTTTTCTGGGATTCTTGAAGCAGAATCCTGCTGAGACACAAGAGGCGGATTGTAAGGATGGGGTTGTAAGGGCTCACCAAACAGCTCTTTCTAGAAGCTGCAGTGTGTGGTTTGCTTGTTTGTTGCACATGGAGTGGAGATGTGGGTTGCTGAATCTTCACATGTCAAATATAATATGTGAAACCAGCTTCTAGTCTGCCATGCACACATTCTCACTAAAGTGAAAGAGCCCTCCTTCTCTAGCATAAGAGATCTTCATATGACCGAGAAGCAGGGCCTCTAGGTATTTGCATGTTATAAATATCTTGTAAAGATATGTTAAATTTGATTTGACTATGAGTGTGATTTTGACAGGTTTCCATACCCTGAAGCACAGGATATGTTCACTAGATGAGGGGAGGGAAAGAAGAAAGAAGGAGGAAAAAAAAATACCTGTCCCAAAGTGAAATGGCTGCATTTCAAACAAATGTTCATTAATTCCTCTAAGGCACATTTTCAGACTTGTCTTCTATTGATGTTTTTCTGCAAGAGGATGTGGTTGGAAGATAGCTCACTTTGTTAGCTAATATTTTTAGCTTCACACTTAGCTGTAAGTTTTCAAAGCACTGAATGGGGATTTAGTTGTGCGATTGAGTCTGAATTTAGTCTCTACATGCAGCTTATATATAATAACTCTTTGTGTGCTTAATTTCACTTTGAGGGAACAAAATTCTTCTCTTGGCCGGGCAGCATGGTCTTCACTGATGGGGAAGTAACAAGGAAATTATAGACCTTGACCAGACAGAAATTTCCCAGGATCAAATGCAGAGGACTAAAATGTCTGGCTAAAGGTGCTCAGAAAAATCAGGCCTAGTATGCCAGGGTGAATCTGACTATAGAAATACTACAGTATTTGAGGTTTTCATGTTCTCTTTATGTGTATTTCCACAACATACCCTCTATCGTGGAAAAGAGCAGACGCTGGACACCGTAAAAATTATGGCCTTGTATAACTTGCCTAAGAAAATCTCTTAAAAAAATTATTGGAGTAGGGATCAAAATGTTCATAGTTTTGCCTTATCTCTAATCTTCCTTTGTCAGTGAATTGCCATGGTGGGTTGATACTGAAGGAGTTAAAGGAACAATAACAACAGAAGCTCATAAAATTGCCATTCATTAAGTTTTATCAGACAGCTGGTGGCTATTCCAACACAGTGCCCACTTTGGGAGATACCCTTTAGAGGGGAAAGGCCGAGAGTAATCAGTAAACTTGAAAGGAGTAGGAAATCTGTTTTCCATGGCAGACAACTGCATCCAGTTTCTGCCTACGGTGATCTTTACTTTTATCTTAAGAATGTAAATCAAATCTGATGGATGGCATAGAGTGAGAAACAGAAGCCTGTGGCCCATCATGATGATGTTTTATGTGACTGGAATGGAAAAGAATAGATGAGGACTGGGAGAAGGAGCTGTTATTTTCTGAGCAGCTACTCTTCATTCATTTAAGCTGTACAGACCTGCTACTGCCCTTTTATTTGAGCGTTCAAGAAGGAAGGAGGGAAGGCATTGTCATATCAAGTGGGAAGGGAAAATGGATAACAAATTGAAGATCAGATTTTCAAAGATACATAGGAAGGGAGGCTTCAAAGGGAGTTGAACATCAAAAATCCTCTGGAAAAAAATGATTTTCACTCTTTAAGTACCTGCTGCAACATGAGAATGAGATCTGACACAAAGGCAGTCAAAGCTCTCCTCTATGAGACTATCTGATTTGTGGCCATTATAAAGGTTGTTTTAAGTCTGGTGAACATAAATCCATCTTTGGGGTTTCAAAAGGCAGCACTGTGTGGCATGTTTGCTGTCAAGTTGCAGTATTACAGAATGGAGAAAAAATTGTTTTCAGTATTTCCTAAAGTAATGGGGGAGTAAGATGTTAAAAACTATAGAGAGGGTAGAGCTGGTTGTTGTTATGGCATATGACGTAGATTTCTCTAAGTAAATTATATTTCTATAAACTATATTTCTTGACATTCTAGCAGTACTTTGTAGCACTCAAAATAGTCTTTCAGTATTGCAATTAAGCAATTCACATTGGCAGTGAATGATTTTTAATGTATTCATATTTTTTCACATTTTTTGTATTTTTGTGTGCTTTGGGATGCAAAGTTGTGGTAGGTGATGTTAATCAGGCAAAATGATTCTTCTTTTGGTAATTCTGGTTGGATTCCAGTACTCATTTCTGGAGTTCCTGCTAATTATGTATACCAAAATTTCTATACTTGTGTTTGCAATAAGGAGCTTGATGGTATGAAACTTGTAATTGATACCTCCATATTTAGACATCCTGAAATAATAGCATACTAAAGGTAGATGTAATATTTGCCTTTTAGTAGGGTATTAGCATCAAGAGCTATGGATGCTGACTTCTCTTCTCATCCCAGAAGAGTGCAAGAGGACTGTTGTTTGGCCAGAGACAAAAACTGCAAAGGTCCTGGGCTCCCAAAAGCAAGCTGAGGTCTGTAGAGGCTAGTAAGAATCTTCCACCTGATGTCACTTCTAGAGGATAAAAATCAGATACAGCTGATTTATGTGAAGGCAAGGGGCTGACTTGGACTATCCTTTCTTCCCTGCTCTTCACCTTTTTTTCCTTGCTGTATTACGTTGGCTTCCTTCCAGACTCTGTCTTACCTGAAGTTTTATTCTCCTGCTTCACCAGGAGTCTTTCTGTCCTGAGCACATGTAGTATAATGCTCTATTATTCCTCTTTCATGGGCACTTAGCCAGTGAAATGACTTGTCCACTTCTCTGCTGACTCAGTCGAGCAACTCCTGTTGCAAGGTCTTGGGAAGGAGGCTGGATGATAAATATTTATTTACTTACTGTCTTTTCTATATGTATGTGCATCCATTTTTGAAACAGTCTTTATTTCAGTTTCCTTCGGAAGTTTTTCCTAAAGCAATGGACCCCATTTAAATGATAAGTTACAATACTTTTATTATTTAAGAAGTTACAGTAAGTTAGCAATACTGATTCCCACAGGTATTTGAGGTAAATAAAATACTCAAAATGACAAATTACTTAAAAAAAAAAAGGAAAATCTTAGAAGCACCATTATTTTAATATAATTTCTTTTTGGAAGCTTCTCACAACACGTGCTGTTTCAGACAGTGGGTGAAGTGTGGTAGTGTGAGAGCACCCTCTGACTGTGTCCCCAGAGCTCCACGTGCACAGTGGTTGTGCACAGGCTGTGGAGTTTCAAGGACCTGTGAGGATGTCCACTTCTTTACTGAAAACTAGCCACAACACATCATTCTAGGAGTGGTGTCTTTCCAGTGGGACCAGCCTGTTATATGTGTGTGTGCAATTGTGTGATTCTGTGCAAAAGTGTCATACGAAGTGTCATGTGTCATATGCCTGGCCAGTAATGCAGATGAGAAGGAAACCCAGCCCCAGCTGTCACTGTGTACCTGGAACAGAAGTAGAACATCTTAGTCAAAGATCACACCTTAACAGGGTAGTATTTGAAGAGCCTTAGCAACTTCAGTCTTGTGGCTTGATGATTTAATATTTGCATTTGCACCTTAGAATCTTCTGATGGATTTTTCTTGTCCCAAGTAGATAAAAAAGCATGAAACTTGGTTACACATCAGGGTTAGCCGTGTCATTTGACCCCTGGTCAGTGAGTGAACCTGTGTCACCAGGTTTGATGAAACAAGCTAGGGAATTTGCTGCTGCTGGTGCTAGCTGGAGGGGAAAGGAAGCTAGCACCATCCCTCTTTGTCCGGGTGAATTTGGCTTTAAGACTGCCAGTTCAGACACTGGCCAAATGTAGAGTATATTATTTCCCATTTATGAAAAGTCCCACCTGCATTGTGCTTGTCTTCATGAGATAGTCTTGTGTCTTGTACACCTAAATGGCAGAGCAGGCTCCACTTCTCCATGCTGCTCTCTTGTTCACTTGAAGACCTCCACATTCCCAGAAGGTAGTGAAGACAACCTTCTTTGCCCTTAATGAATGGGTCTGTGATGTTTTGTGGTCATTTTGTCTGGCTTTGGTTAAAGAATATGAATTCTGTTTGTGAACACTCCGAATTGTTAAACGTGCATGGTCAGATTCCCAGTTGAAAAGAGGAAAATAAAAAAGGGAAATAGAATAGTCTATGACACTTTTAAAAGGAATGGTTTTGGATAAATGCTGCCTCCATTTGCAGAGGAGAGCTACAAGCATTTGGTATAACTGGACGTGTGAGTGTGAAGGGATAAGAACCTTAGTTTGCCTCAGATACTCTCATCTCCCAGCTGCAGTGAATTTTGCAGTACTTGTCATATAAATATCCAAGTTGAATCTTGCTTAGCAGCTACAAATACTGTCCACCCTTGTCTCTATTCAGATGTTTTTGAATTTTATTTCTGATTTTGCACTGTAGCATTTCTTTGTAAATTGAAGATTTTACTACCAGATGAGGAGATATGAGGGTGTTAAAGCTCTTTCACCTTAAATGCATAAGAGGAAGATGAGGGTCATGGGGGTGTATGTGGTAGAACCCAAGTGTTAGTCACAGCCCAAATACTGGAGAAGTTTTGAAGCCTCTCACATCAGAGGAGGAGAAAGCAGGGAACAGTCTGGACTTGAACTAGAATGTGCTGCTTTGAGCAGGGACTTTTTTTGAAAACCATACAAAAATTTAGGCTGGAAATTACCTTGTGGTAGTTTCCAGATAATGAGATTCAGGAAGAGTTCTCTGCTTTGAGAAGCAGTAACAAGTAAGTTTATCAGGCTTCATGGTCAGAAGCTGATGATTTGATAATCTGTGATAGAAAGAGACAATAATATCCTGGATAGGAATTAGTATAATTGAGTAATCTGTAACCTTTTTATAATTGCAAGATTCTTCACTACAAACAGAGGACTATTTGAATAAAATAATGGAAAATATCATCAGCTTAGAGGTTCAAGGTAGAATTTTTGTCTTGTTGTTAGTAAAAATTATGCTTCTAGGTGAACTTCTATAGTGAGTACAGAAACAGGATGGTGTCAAGCAAAAGCAGTGTGTGAATAGCAATTGCTTATGCATAAAGTACTTAATCAGGATTTACATGGTGTTTAGTTACTACTATTATTTGAAGACGAGACCAGCCAAAACAGGGCAAGTGATTGTGTTTTTATGTATGTCTATAAACAACCTAACCACCACACTGTGTTGAGTCTCTTGTAGCCCATGAACACTGAGAGCTGTCAGCCAAGAATAGTTACATTTTGCCCACTTTTTTTGTAAAATACAAAAAATATAACATCATAGTGTTAATTCAATCTTAAAACTGCAAAATTAAAACCAATTTAATGTCAGGCATGTTTGCAATATTTTTATTCTGATTTAATGTATATGTCATAGCTGTTAACAAAGATGAGTTCAGTAGAGCAAGCCTTATATATATTTAATGTAATAAAAGCAATTTTTAAGGATATTTTAAAATCTTACTTTTTGCCTGCTTGAAGGTGCAAATCTTTATGAGGTATTCCTACAATTTCTGTGCTAGAAGTAGCCAAATATTAGGTCTCAAAATCCATATTTAAAATAGCTAGCATCTCATTCCTCGTAGCACTCTTTATTGATATATATATATATACCAGGAACTGCATGACAAGCTGTGAACTCAGAAAGTTGTTACTTGGCCAATGAGCCACACGAAGTTGTGGGTCAGGTCTGAAATTCTCTCCCAACAGAGTTCAGAAACTGCCATGTAAGTAATTTTTTAACCACCTTTTGCTATACAGCTGACAAAACAGGGCACATTGCACTTGCAGTCTCTGAGTTCCTTTAGAAGAAGAATCTTAACAATCTACATAAAATTAAATCAGCAGTTGTGACATCTCGGAATTTTTTTGGTTTTTTTGGGCAAGCTAGCATTTGTGCTATTACCTGCTACTCCTATTTTTTGTACTGTTTCATGTGTTTTCTTACACAGTTTCTTTTTCAGTCTTTTTAGAATCTCACAAATTTCTAGAAACAAAAAATAAGGGGAAGAAATCTCTTTGTTGACAAAGTTTCTTAAGCTCCTTGATATATAAACCAAATCTAAATCACTAGTTCTAAGTAAACACTGATTTTTTCCAGCAGATTAAGAAGACATTAGTCTGCTTCTTGAACTTCTTATTGATAATCTATTACATGAGTAGTTTGGGTGGTACTAAAACTTAGTAGAACATTGCTAAATCAGAGTCTGTCTCTAGAATTTAAGTCTGATGATTCTGCACGTCTATAAAGGTCAGTTTTGATAAAGGAGCAGCAGAAATGGGAACTTTCCTGTGTCACTTTCCACGATCTCTGCCACAGCTGAGCATGGTGTTGGCTGTTACTGGCAAGCTTGCAAGGCGTGTTGTCTAGATATGGCAATATTCCCACTCATTTCCCAGTGTCATCGTGTGAAAGCTTAGGACATGCGGCAGAAATGTTAATTGTCATGGAAAATGTGAAGAGCTGAAATCCAGAGTACCCATAAGCAGCATGTGGCAGGGCCAGATCTGTGCCTGTCCAAAGCCTGGCTTCCTTGGACAGCTCCATATGTCTCTCATCATAGATATGGATGACTCATGTGCTGCTGGGATAGAGTGTGGGACTTGTATTCTTAGGCAGTCCCTTTGCAGTTCTCTTTCCCTGTGATTCTGGGGTGAAATATGCTCCATGGCAGGTCAGTTTTGCCTTGGACAAGCAGGAGACCTTCCTTTGCAGTAAGAGTACATGTAAATATTTCCAACAGGTAAACCCATGGCTATTCTTCTCAGTTTATTTCTTTGTGTAACAAGATTTCATCCTCTTAAATGTGCTTAGGCTGATAGAAGGAAATAAGCAGTATTTTTCAGGCATTTTGATTAAATTGCTTGGGGAATGGAGAGTTTTTCAGTACCTACTCGTCTTTATTAAATTCCCAACTATCTGTGGCACAAAGGTTCATTAAGGTTATGGTTGTTTCTAAAGGCAGCATTCTAGGGCATATTTATCCAAGTAATGGGTATCCAGATCCAGGGATCCAGGAATAATGGGAACATCCTTTCTTATATCCTGTTTTGTTGTTTTTTTTTTTATATTTAGGATATAAGACAGCTGAAAGAGAAAATATAAAGTTTTTATGACAGAATTCCTTCCCATGAAGATGGCACTGCGTTGTATTTAAAATGTTTTCCTGTGTCTTCAGAAGTAGTACGTGTAGTAAACAGGATTCAGTTTTAAACTATGTTGCACTGAAGTATTGCTCATTAGTCATAGAAGCAGAAATTAGATTTTTGATGTTTTTTGGAAAATGGCATCTTGAACAAGGACCCAAATAGGTGCTCAGAGGCTCGTCCAATCTGTTCTTGAACATTTAAAGTAAAATGGGGCAGACACAGCTCCTGTGGGCAACCTGTTCCTGTGCCTCACCGCCCTCAGAGTAAAGAATTTCTTTCTGATATCTAGTGTAAACCTACTATCTTTCCCTTTGGATCCATTCTCCCTTTTCTTGACACTACATGCTCTTGTAAAAGGTCCTTCTCCATTTTTCTTGTGGGCTGCCTTCAGGTACTGGAAGGCCACAATTAGATCACCCCAAAACCTTTTCTAGGCTCAACAGTCCCAAATCTCTAAGCCTTTCCTTGCAGGGGAGGTGCTCCACCCCTCTAATCATCCTGATGTCCTTCTTCTGGACTTGTTCTAACAGGTCCATGTCCTTCCTGTGCTGGATGCAGCACTCCCACAGTGTCTCAGAGAGCAGAGCAGAGGGGCAGAATCCCCTCCCTTGCCCTGCTGGCCATGCTGCTTTGGATGCAGCCCAGGATGCAATTGGGCTTTTTGGGCTGCAAATGGACATTTCCAGCTCTCACCTAACTTCTCATCCTCCAGAAATCCCAAGTCCTTTTCAGAAGGGCTGCTTTTTATCTAGAATAGCTGACACTATACTTCTCTATATTGCATGAGGCAATTCAGCGTAGTCCTCAGACTACTAATCTGCAGTGATCCAAAAACTGAGGAATATGGAATATTGTTTCTCCAATAGAGAAGAGGACGAATTTGGAGAAAGCACATACTGAAAACTTCCACCCTTAACTTCAGGTTAGGTTGATTTTTCTTATCTTCCTCTTCCTATTTATCTTATCTTCCTCTCTTTTCCCCCACCACAGATACCAGCTGGAAAGCATCTTTCATTGTTATTGCCAAAGTACAATTGCATTATGGAAATTAGGTTCAGAAGACTTGCAGATTCTGGGGAAACTTGGAGTAGTCTATCAGAGAAGTATGAGTCTGACTGTAAAATGTAGCTGTGATAACCTTTTAAGAAAAAGCAGAAGATAATGTAGATCCTACAACTTTTAATATCTAGATTGACAAACTGTAGAACATGCTGTAAAAGTCTGTTTCTGAAAAATTACTTGTGATAGACACTATTCAATAAATATTTCATTGTACCTGTGTGTTAGACTTTCAGTATTTAGTCATTAAATGGATGGTGAAAAACTTACATGCTGGGTTTTTAAGAAATACCTTTGTATTAGAGTTATGGTTCAAATTGTGAGCGCACTTTTGGAGTGAACCTCATGGCCACCTTTTATTACCACATTAATTCCCCTTAGGGAGTCTCTCAGACTTCACTTGTTTCAAAAAAACTGCTTTGCAGAAGTGCAGCTAATGTTCTCAAGCTAAATAACGGCTCTCAAAAGTGCCCAACCACTGGACACTGGGCCCTCTGCCCCAACCATTTCCCTCCATGAAACTTTCCTAAATGGACTGCATTTCTTGTTGATGCAGACACAGCAGAGTTTTGTGTGCAGCTAAGCGTTGACCTCCCAAGTTAGCAGGCAGAAATCCTGCATGAGAGTCTAAAGAAAATACTGGACAATTAGTAAAATCTTGAGAGATTTCTTACAAATCCCATGGAGGAGGCTTGGTGAAGGAAATAAGACTGCAGAAATAAGAATGTGGATTGGTGATGAAAGGAAAGGTCTTTTGTGAAAAGAGGGAAGTCCCTCTGCCTCACCCTTTCCAAACTTGGTACCAAAGGTTTCTGCTAGTGATGGTTGTAATTCTTGAACACACATATATAGACAAACTATATAGGGAGTAGCTATTGGTGCCTATTTTGCATCCATGCCAAGTCAGCCCTATCCTGCTCTTTGGATCAGGATACTGTCCTGATCCTAACATTTCAGACTTTGCACTGAACTGACAGAAAGGAAAATTGTTAATTTATGTGAGGTTTTATTAAAAGTCATTGATTGATTATTGATTATGAATCAGCATGAGCCAGGCAATAATCTCTTGGTCTCTTTCTTCTTTACTCTCAGACAGCTGTGTTATGTTGTGGGGGCAGAGGGATGAAATGTAAAAGCATTGTTTGAAGTATTTGGTGAGGATTGTGTCCTCTTTTTATTCAGGGTTGTTGAGTATAAAGTTGGTTTTCATTTTGAGAGGAGAAATCCACTACAAGAAAAGTGTTTTACTTCATCACAAATTCTAATTCTTCTCTGAAAAATTATTTAATTGGAAACAAAATTTGAACAGCCCTCAGCGAAAACCATTTAAAAATTATTTCCTCTTTTGTCTTATTCAATTTGCTGTCTTTCAAGCCTGTAAATGCTGTGTGACCTGATCTAAATGTGGATCCTTATTGTTGGGTCTGCAGGATTAAGAGGAATCAGGACAGGTGCAGAGAGTTGCATGGGGACTTCTGGTTTGTTACAGTGGCTCTTATTCCTTGGGACAGGAATAACCCACTTTATCATCTTATATTTATGTGTAAATCACAGCTGACAGTATTTTGCACTGTTTGTACACACAAATACATAAAATGCAAAATATTGATAGCCATGATTTAGAACATTTTTGGCAGATTTTTGCTTTATTGAGTTTGTGTTTGTAGTGAGTGTGTGTGCATGTGCCTGCAAGAACATTAGGAGCATATAGAATATCTTCTGTTTATATTTCTGTAGTTAAAACAGAACCAATGAACAGCAGTGAGATCGCTACTACTACTACAACAGACGGGTCTTTAGACAATTTCTCAGGATCAGGTAAGGAATAAACAAAAGTTTTAAGCTCAGCATTTTTTCATTTATTATTTTCTTATCCTGTGTGGTCTAAACCTGTGCACCTCTCTGAAAAAGCCTTTTGTGCTTTCCATCTAATGCCTATTTCTGTTCATTTTGGTCTAAGTTAACAGGATTTTTCCCCAGGTAGGGAGCATTACAGTATCAGGCTTATTAATGTCCATTGATGTCTTTGGTGGGAGTCTCACTAGAGAGTATTCTGGCCCAGAGTAATTACATTTTGTTTTCTGTGAGTAAACATACATGCCTCTGTGATTATTATTCTAATTGAGGAGTAGGTCTTCCTCACTTACTGTAATTTATTATTACCAAAGTATTCATTCTTTTGTCAGGCTTCTTTTCTTAGAGGAAGCCAAATGCATCTTAGCTTGTGACATACAGGATACAAAGACTGTGAGAACAACCTAAGGTGTTTGCTCAGTTTTGCACACCTGTGGACTAACTGTGGTATTTCTAGCACATTTGTGTTATGGTGTGAATCAAATCAGAAAAGGATCTAATAATATATTGTGGGATTACATTTTGGTAATAGCAAAATTTGACATCTCACAGCCTGTCAGACTCTTGGTAGCCAGCCCTTTCCTGGTCTTGTCACAGCCTCCATTTTCTGCACAGGCTGTTGAGTATGAAAGCATCAAGCCTGAAAGCCCAAAGAAAGGTTTCTGAGGTATTTTAATTCTCTGAAAGAAGAAAATATGGTGTGTACCTAATAGTAGCTACATACATCTGTGGTGATCTGAATAAAGGTTGGGGTGTAACACTTGGCATGTCTGCAGCCTCACAGGTCACAGAAAAGAAAAATTATTGGGTGTAGAAGGCACAGAAAGAGGCTCCCTGCTTCCCTCCCAGAGTGTAAAGATGATGGATTTTCCCTGTAGCCGGCCAGGAAGGGGGGTAGCTGGCGAGGGGTAATTATGCATGCCTTGTTTATTTCCAAGTACTTAGCAATAAGGCCTGTTGTTTCTCGGGCTGTCTGATTTTACAGTAGTCTCATAACCTGCTGCTGACCCTTTCCTGGCAAAGGCTCCCAAGCCCACCTTGGGACCTAGAGAAGTGACACCCAGACAGTAACCAGAGAGGGAAGGGCTCCCAGAACTATCCTCCTGAGCAGAGGAGGCCAGGCTGTGAGCAGCACCCCGAAATGCTGACAGAAATGGGCTGTGTTGGTGGTGGGAGGCTCCGCGTCAGCCGCGCTGCTGGGGCTGCTCGGGAGCGGCTCCCGGTGCAGCCTCCTCCGCTTACCTGCTTCACTAACAGCATCTACACCTTGCACATCCCTGTGCAGTACTCATTTGAAGGGCTGAAAGCATTTCAGACAGCAGATAAGGTGGAAGAAAATAGGAGTGTAATAAGGTAATACATAGTCTGTATTAGGAATTATTTTTTTGAAAAGAGGCGCGTGCTCTGAAGCGGGCCATGTGTTTTCAATCGAGGCACGCATAAAGCCCCTTCATAAAATGTAGGTCTTAAAAATTCTAAAAGTTAATAAAATGTTGCACTTGAGATATCAACAATCCTTTGAAAATATGAAGGGAAATGTTTCCATTAGGAAATAGGTTATTTGCATTGAAAATGCTGCCTGTGTGCAACCAAAGAATAAACTATGGCTCAGGAATTGTACAAAGGGGCAATTTAGTATTTGAGATTTGCAATCAAGATTTTAATGTTAAGCATTCCTGTATAGTTCCTCATAAGCTATTATTTTCTATCTAAGGTATCAATGATATTTGAATTTAATTAAAATCTTGTTAATACTCTGAAATTCTATTAGGAAAAATAATATTTATCTTTGGTGTGTGTATTTACACTTCTGTATGCTTTCTTTTCTCCTTGGTGCAGCAATTGGAAGCAGTGGTTTCAGCCCAAGACAAACACACCAGTTCTCCCCACCACAGATTTACCCTTCCAAGTATGATATCTTTTTAAAATAATAATAGTAGTAGTAATAATAATAACTGGAATAGGCAGATTTTAACCTCATTTAAAATAATAATTGAGTCCATCTGTTAAGCCATAATTTAAACTGCAGCAGCTTCTAGGGAAAAAAAAATATTTAAATGCTAAGAATGTATTTGAAAAATATTTGTAAAGTTCTTATTTCATTTATCCTTTTATTATTAATTTCTTATTGTTTTGTCTCAAAGTTTCTGTTGTTGTATGGTTATGTGTTAATGAAGCAGCAGGATTATAATAAGGCTAAAAATAAGTACGTGCATGTCTGTCTAATGCAGTGTCTGTCCTATTTTCTGTCACTTGTAATCAATAGCAGACCCTACCCACATATTCTCCCTACCCCATCTTCACAAACGATGGCTGCCTACGGGCAGACGCAGTTTACAACGGGAATGCAGCAAGCTACAGCCTACGCCACTTACCCCCAGCCCGGCCAGCCCTACGGAATCCCTTCCTATGGTAAGAAATACCTCTTTTATCCCTGAGGTAAATGTTTTTGAGACCCAGCCTGTGTGACCCTTAGGTTAGTACTTAGTGGGACAGCTGTGCTCTAGAGCATTTCTCGTGGAAGGCTGTTAATTTTCTCACCTCAGATTGAGTGACGTTTAATTTATGTTTTAAAGAGCTAAAAAGGTACTCAGGAAAATGAGCCCATTTTGGGATCAGGAGGAGAGGTTCATCATTAGCTTTTTGTTGATGACATCAAAAATACAGCAGTGAAATGGAAAAAGATCTCAGGGCTTCCATGACACAGGCCCAGCCCCTGGTGACTTGCTCAAGGCTCTGCTCCCCGGCAGTGCGTGAGGTTACATCGAGATGTAAAAGACTGAATTTCAGCTGATACAGATTACGAGAACCCAGATGAATATGCGAGGCTCTGCTGATTTTCAGCAGGCAAAAAAAACTGATTCAAAAATGCCTCCATAAAAAAAAAAAAAAATCTCACTTTCCAATGTTTTAAAACTCCCAGGAGGTGAAAATTGAGGTAAATTGCCACTAAAGCGTTGTCTGCCTGATGAAGGAGATAGTACTAAGTAGCAAATATTTCCCAAAAAATTTAATTTAAAAACAAGCTGCCATGGGTGAGACCATATTCCTTCCAGACTGTCTGCTGGCAGACCACATAGCAGTGCAGCAGCAAGGATGCATTATTAGAAAATAGGTCTTATATTCCTCTGGGGAAATATATATTAAAAATATACAATCCAAATGCTTTGAGCAGTATATTTTGCAAAAATACATTCAGATAATGTAAGTTTTATACCAAAAGGACAGAACTCACCATACAAGCGGTTCACTTTAAAATAGTTTAAAGTTTTAAGTGAAAAACTGGAGTCTGCAAGTTGAAAACCTGCTGGATCTCAAGTACATCCTATGGCAGATTATGGTGGACACTAGGTAAAAGAAATACATTATTTTCCCCCTTACTTTAAATAGGTTTCTAAGTGTTAATTGGATGTTTCAGTTTCAGTTTGAATGCACATATTTTAAACTTACACTATGAGATGGGGACTCTTGGACACATGCACACACACACACACACACACAAGAGCTTCTTTTGCTGATGAGAGCTTGTCATCTCCATCTGGCTCATGGGGGATGATAACAGAAAACCCTTTTCCCCACCCTGCTTTTGTTGACCTGTTTCTCCTGTGAACACCTCGTGTTCATACTTGGCTGACTGCTAGGCTTGGGCAGCTCAAACAGTGACTTTTTTGTTTTTTGCTTGGTTCCTTGGATTAAATCCTGACCTCATTGAAGTAAATTCTAAAATTCCCACTGACTTCAGCCAGGCCTTGATTTCACTACTTGAGTTTAGCTGTCTCACTGTCGTCGGAGCTGTAATTGAGAGTTGCTTTACTTGGCAACTGCTTGTGGGGGTTAACATGCTTGCCTGCTCTTTTGTTTTGATTTGGTTTTTTGCCTAGTCCATCCCCCATGCCTAGGACTTCAGATAAATTTGCAATGTTTTACATTGCAGAGCTACTTTTGACCACTGAAATCCTCAGCTCCTGAGCCAAGAGAATTTTTATGTGTTTTGCTCTTTTCAGACTTGTGCCCTGTGGCTGGTGCTAAGGTGCTCCTTGCTGATGTACTTTATAGGAGTAATATTTAAAAGCAAATAACTATTAAGAAGTTTTAGGACTTAACATACATTTTTGCATATTTAAGGCATGCCATATATTCTCTCAAATAAAATTGGGGAGCATTAGGGCACTCATTTGCAATAGGCAAGAACTGAAGCCTTGCTTAGAGCCAAAATTCTACTCATTGATCTGCATTTTAGACTCCATGTAGCCTGTCTCGCCTTTCTTTCATCCAGGCAGAAATCTTACATCAGTATAAAGGGAGAGGACTTATGCCTACGCGAAAGGAATGACTGAGTTGAGGCCTCTTTCTTTTTGTTTCTTTACTCTGGGTCTACTGGAAGAAAGAGTATTCATGAGTTCCTGTATCAGCCTGCCTCAGGTTTTCTCTCTAGAGCCGAGTTTGGGAAGGTGCTCTCTCAACTGTACCTCTAGCCTCTTCATTTTTCCAGTTCCCCACCTCCACAGCCATGCAGCCATGCAGGCAGGAAGGGGGGTGGAGGGGAATGCCATTGACAGCTGCTGCCCTGGGGCTCCTGGCTCTGCTTCATCTGCAAAGCCCCTGAGGAGGCTGGAGAATTTCCTGGAGCTCTTTCCTCCTGCCTGCTCCAGCACCAGCATCTAGCAAAGGCTTTGCTTACCAACTTCTTTACTTTCCAGATCCTGGCAGTCCTCTTGTGTCACTGTCCCTTCCCACTTCCTTGAGTACATTAGACTTGGGAGAAGGGAGCATCAAGGTTTGATGAGTGAAGGCTTTCTGGATGAGAGCAAGAGTGAGAGTAAGTCCCAGGAGATGAAAGGCTCTTCATAGCATGGAGGTTTGCAAAAGGGCATGTCAGTGCCAAGTTGTCTTCACTCAAGTGGCATCCTCCTACTGCTGCTTTTGATCATCTCCTGCTCCGTCTGAGATGGAGAGTTGGATCGGGCTGTTGAAGGACATTTAGACTAGAAATTTAATGCTTCATTTAGTTAAACTTTCTCTAAGCCATATTTAATCAGCATTTCATAAGTCCTTAAGCAGACAACAAATAGGGATTGTTGATACCAAACTATCCACAGCAGGAGTTTCCCCTTGGAAATGAGGTGTCAAGATTTGTCATTTGAACTGCTTAATTGTAACATGAAACAGAATAATCAAGTAAGCATCAGGGAAAAACAAGCAAACAGGTTTAGCTCAGCAGTTAGAAGGTCTGGCAGAAGGAATTAAGGTTAATTAATGACAACAGTTGAAAAATAATTACTTAGATGGTAGAAAATATGCTGCCATTTGTATATAGAGAAGTATAGAAGTTTTGCCAACACAGTAACTTCTGAGCCCTCTCCTACCTTGAAACATTGTTGAATATTGTCTAAAGAAAAATCCAGCCAGGAAATGGACTTAGATTAACAGTAATTTTCAAAGGAATGTTACTAATTCACACTTAGTTAATTCAGTTCAAATATTGTTAGTTTCTGAACAATGAGGTATCACTGAATGCCACAGTGAAAACTAAGAATATTGTATCACTTTTGCATTACTTTGGCTATAATTGTTTTAAAATGGTAGTTCATGCTGGGATGACATTATAATTAAGGCCAAGACACAGAGGCTGAATTGTGTGCATTTCTTCAGTATTTTACTTGCCGATATTTGCTTGCTCATTGCCTTACAAATTGAGGGAAGAATCACTGAAACTGGGCAGCAAGTCATTCACTGATCAGACTTTGGATTATTTTATAACTAAATTTAGAAACGAGAGAGTAATGTGGTGTGTAATGGATTTCTCTGTCAGTACAGATTAATGACTATGCTATGTTTTCCCCAGTTCAGGAGATTGCTTCAGGAATAGTTCCTGTCTCTTAGGTGCTTATTTGTTAAGGACTGAATTAGTGTTTAATTACCTTTGAAAAATCATCATTGCATTTAATACTGCTAGTTCTCTCTCTCTCCACTTCTAATTCTTAAAAAAAAAAACATTCTTGGAGCTGTGTAATTTTCATGTAGGAATAATATACAATGCAATTTTCAATTTTGTCATTAATGGGTAGATGGCAGGAGACATTGGCTATGCTGTGGTTCATTAAATTCATATAAAGTTGCTAATCTACCTCTGTGTAATGTCATGAATATATGGAAAAGTTTGCCTCTGGCAGGAAAGGAAAAAAGGAATAATGCAACTTCCTGTACATGTATAAATTTCTTTTGCAGTTATTGGAAACACAGTTTTGAATTTAACCTCTCCCTGGTGAACTTCAGTTTTCAGTGTGCTTTTAGACTGCCCTTACCCTATTAATTTGTGCATGCTCTCAATATTTGTTCTCTCAGGCAATAGTAGGTATATGTTAAAATAGCTGTTAATTAAGTGATTTTACTTTCCATCCCTATTTGAATATGAACAAATAGATTTGCTGTCACTGACTGATTTAGGTGCATTGTGGGCAGGCATCAAGACAGAAGGTGGATTGGCACAGTCACAGTCACCTGGACAGACAGGATTCCTAAGCTACGGTGCCAGCTTTAGCACACCTCAACCTGGACAGGCTCCCTATAGCTACCAGATGCAAGGTCTGTATAAACAGATATTACCATTAATTAGATATAGCTAATGCTATCTTGGGTTTTTTTCTCCTTATTTTGTTATATTCCTAAAATAAAAATGAGTGTTTGCTTGAGCACCTAACTCTGATTTTATTGCAGTTGGAGATGAAATGATGATTGCCTTTGCTGAGAGAGTAACAGGCCAGGTCTCAGCAGTTTAGAAGACCCCTTGCTTCATTAAATTTTAAATAGTGAAGTATTCTAGTGCTATTACAGTAAAAAAAATGTATCTCTGAAAAGCAATAGTTTAGCAAACAGTGAATGAGACAAAGCTAGTCCTGTAAAACGTGACAGGATTATGAATTTAGGAAGTGCCAAATATAATTTGACACCTGAGCATGTTCGAGGAGGGAGAAGAAGATAAAAATACCTACTGCAGCTGTGGAGGTAGCTAAGTAATGATTGAAGTCTGTTTCTTTGAAGTCTATTTAAAAACTGTAAGTCTTTGTATGTGCAGGCTATTATTATCAATTATATTTTGTAGCTGTACTTGCCTGTTTAGTTTACATAATGTCTTTCCACCTTGTTCTCCCAATTTCTTTTCCATTTTCTGTATTGAGAAGTCACTGGGTATGCCTGGTTCTGGATTGTTCACCACTGAATGGATATTTTAAAAAATCTTTGTTTACCAGAAATAGCTAATTTGGGATGTCTGCTGCAGGCCTTTTCACTCCTGAATTTGGCAGTAGATATCAGGTGTGTTGCAGATTTTGGAATAGTTGAAATAAGTCATCAATCACATTTTTGTGTAAGTTTAGCACCCTTGTATATTATCAAGCTCAGTCTAAACTGTGTGCCACCAAGTGAACACTCCATGAAATGTCTTGAGGCAGAAGTGCTTTCAGAGACTAAGTGAATAAGATTTTGCTTTTGTTGCACAGCTGTAAGGATATATTGATCCAGTCCTTTGCTCAGACACAAGAGAGCTGTTTTTTGTTGCATTTTTTTATCTCCTTTGAACTGCGTGTTGAGTAGCTCTATAGGGCAGAGGTAACCATCCGACATTTGAAATATTGCTCATTTGTAGTGTGCTCTGACAAGCAAGAGGGACCAGAGTAGCACATGGATTTTCATCTGCGTGCTGAATGGTGATGATTTTCTCATCAGAGTAAATATAACCAAAGAAGGTTACTGGTTTTGCTTTCTGCAGGCAGCTTTCTGCAGAAAACAAACACACCTTCACACCTACCTCCGCACCTACCTTCCCCCCATAAAAATCCTACCTCTCTACAGGAGAGAGCTCAAAATACTTGCCAGCAGCAGCTAAAATGAACTTCTGAGTCAACATTTCAGCTTTTAAGGAACTGATAATTCGCAGTTGCTAGGAAATAGTGTTATTGAAAAATCATGTCTGTGCTGCCTATAATTTCTATTGCAGCAGTGCCTTCATGCCACAGTCATATACTGGGATCCTGTTGTGTTAACTTCTACAGGCAAATAAAAATATAGTCCCCATAGAAGTTGGAGGCTAAAATTAAACACACTGGCTAGAAAAGCCTAATGAAACAATAAAGCTGACCCTGTTTATGTATAATAAGCAGTTGGCACCCCATACTAGTTAGCTAATAGCTCTAAAGGTGTTTTTTGTAAGATCTCGAGCAGAGGGATGTCAGTAAAAAGGGATTTTTAGGGAGGACAGGGAAATAGTTTTGCAGATGTCTATGGGAAACTCATTCAATTGAGGGAGAGAAGAGGGAGCAGCATAGGATAATGTAGAGAGTGCTTGGAAAATTTTAAGTGAAAGCTGTAAATAATGTGAATGCTGGCATTGGTAGTGCAAAGCTAGGACTCTGTCAAAAGACTGCATAGAGTCTGCCATAAAGGGTATTGCTTTATTGCTTTTTTTTTTTTTTTTTGCTACATGCAAAATTTGTATAGGATCAGAATTGTCAAGCTCAGCAAAGGGTGCCAGTTGTCAAGAGGTGGAACAGTAAGATCTTGGAAAGCATTTCAGCTGTATTCTTTGAGAGGCAAGGATCTTAAAATATTCTGCAAAAAGAAATATGTTAAAGATGACCCAGTTGTGAAGCTCTAATAAGAAAAGGATCAGAAGCATTGATTTAATGATGGAATTGTCTGCAGGGCTTAGGGAGGAGGGGGATCTTAGCCTGGGTTGTGCTCTAGCTGTGCTGTGCTTGGGCTGAGGACTGCACACCTGTGGAAGTCAATGGATCATTGACAGTCTTCTGGCTTGGGCAGAAGGGCCACAGGTCAGACTTGGAGCATCCCTGTGGTGTGTATGTCCTTTCTGTTGTGCTCATAAACAGCACAATGTGTGGGTGAGGAAAGGACTGGCCTTCTACAGAGACCTTAGAGACCATAGGACTGGAAATAAGGAGAATATTTCAAATGAAAGGACTGGTGGAGTTGTTAGTTGCTAAGTAGAAAAGAATCACATTTCTAACAGGTCTTTCTTACAGTTAAATGTTTGATAATGTATGTCTATACGATACATGAGAATATATGTCTTTGCAATATTTTCATTAAGTAAACTTGTGTGTTTGAAACAGCTCTAAATTGACTTAATTCTTCCTTTTGATTGAACAGCTGTTAAAAGTAAACAGGAACATTTGTTTCCCTTTCCCTGATTTAATTTTGGAAGGAGAACCTATTCATAATTTCAACTATTATTTAAAGACAAAATTGATTCTCATGACAGGAGACGGCCTTAGTGCTGCTGCTGTTCAGTTTGTGCAGAAACCTCCAGAGAGGAAAATGAGTTTATTCTCCCTTTTCACTGGGAACCGTCCCTGCAAGGCTGCAGCCTCAGCCTTGTCATAGCCTGCAATAGCTGTTCTTCATCTCCTGCATGCAGCTGCTGAGCTGCTAAATGGAGATAATGGATCCCACAACCTATTCCACAACCCAGCGTTACATGACAGCGCGCTCGGGGCCCTGCTGGCATTCTTGCCTGCGGCAAAGGGGATTTCCTAGTGGCCTTGCAGTTGTCCTGCTCGTGTTCCCTGACTGGGGTTACCTTGCTCTCCAAAGCTTTGGAGTTAATTCTGGTTCCTCTCCCTGGGATGAATGTCTCCCTGCAATGCGGAGACGCTGCCTCGCGGTGCGTGTGCAGCCAATTAAACCCAGCGCTTTTCCTGACCCTGCTAAAATTACAGCGTCATTAGTCACCGAACAATAGTGGGGGGAGAGGCTGCCAACTTATGAAAATTGTAAGGAGAATTGCTGCCTGTGACTCCTCGCTAAGTTTACTCTAGTAATTGGATTTTTGTTTGTTACAAATTTATAATCTCAATAAGGGAGTGTACATAGGGGAGAGGGTAAGAAGAGGACTCAGGCGGTTCTGCCTCGCGTCTCCTGACTCCCCTCTCCCTTCCCCCCTCTCATTACTTTATTTAACGAGTGTGTTCCTTAAGCTGTTTTTCATATAAGTTGCTTCATAGATGTTGAAAGACCACTTACATGACTAATGGCTGTGGGAATGGGCCCTTGTTCCTATATTGGCAGATTTATAAGGATTGCACAGTGAGGATAAATGGAGTGGAGAAGGGCTGGGGGCAACAGCAAGGAAAGAACTCCATTTGCAAATGTCTTATTTGGGTTTCCTTTGATTGTGATAGAAAGCATGGCTTGTACCCTCCACCTGAGTACCCTAACACTGGAAGGGTGCTAGATCTGTGATGAGCACTAGCACTGTTTTAGTTACCAAGGCTGTGATGATAGAGAATAACTATCCCATTGGTCTGGGAATTCAACCGTAAAAAAGTAAACGTTAAGGTATTTGGTTATTATTATACAGTATAAAAATATTGTGCTGGATGGCTAAGCAGTTACTAGGACAACAAGCGGGAGTTTGCCAAGGATTTTTAAACACTGTAAGCAAACGGAAGAAACCTTGAGCTTAAATAGCCCATCTGGCCGTCTAAGGCTTTCCCAAGAGAGCTGCGCTAAACTTCTGCCACATACATTGTACCCTGATGATAGACATAGCCCATGGCAAGGAGACTGAGCTAGGAAAGCAAATGGGCTTCTGTGGCCAATACACGGGGGAGGACCTTATCCCGTGCCTGCGGCAGCACAGGGCGCGCCCCGCACCTGGAGCGCGCCCTATCCCAGCAGGGTCCGGCCGCCTTCCGATGCTGACTGGGATTCCCAGCTTTAATGTGGGTCAGAGCTCTTTGCAAAATAGACCTTTGACCTGCAATTTACAGCTTTTATCACATTTTAAAGCTATGTAGCTGGCCAACTTAGGGCAGTAAATCTCGCATGTTTTGTAGTGATTCTTATTTTTGTGTTTGTTCAGCTAAGGCAGGATAGCGGCTCTATGCCATGTTATGGCTGAATATTTAAAAAACAATTTGCAAAATCATGAGTATTTTAAAAACAATGTCAGGCCTGTAGTTCTGGGTGGCCCGTAGAGCTGTTTCTGAGAAACCTGCTTCATGTTTGTTACGGTCTAGGAGACCCTTACCCCTCCTCCATAGAAGCCAATGCTGACCATGAGATGAAAGAGAGATCTGCATGTTAGTGTGTGTGTGTGTCTTTGTCTGAGAGGGAGAGATGCTGGCTGGCATGTAATTACTTTTCTCATTTGCTCTTGCAAATTATTTTCATTTTCTTTCTGAGGAAAGATAATGCATTCCTCAAACAAAGTCTGAGGTTTTTTCTACATAAAACTATGAGAGGCCTTTTATATCTTTTTAGAGTGGCTCAAACTGTGTGCCTTTAAAACCTGGGTTTGGATGTATTACTGCATCTTCAAGAAACCCTACAGAAATAGGAAGAGACACAGTTATATTCTTCCAGACAGAGCACTATTAGAAATAAAATATTATTCCAAAGTTTTGCAATTTGAAATATTTTTCAGCTGTATTTTGGCTTTTGTGTTTGTCACAATAAAAAAAATAACATCTGCTTTCCAATTTTAAATTAAATTTAAAACAACATGTTTTTCTCATTAGTACTGTTTATCTGTACTATCTGCTAAACTTGGATGTCAACTCTTCTGCTGAAGTAATCTGATTTTAGTTCACAGGATTAGCAGCATCTATCAACAATCAGAGATTTTGCACTAGTAGAAGATAGATGAGAAATGTTTACAGTCATTTAATACTTTAAGTTTAAGCTTCATCCTTTACTCTCACTGCTGTTGGACTTATCTACTTCTTTGAGGCTTAACTTGTATGTGATTTCAGTAACTTCTGCAATCAAAACATTTAAATATTTTTCCTTCTGATTTCTCATAGCTATGATATCTATTGGTTTGGTGGCTTTTTTGTTTAAGAAAAGTAAATAGCTCAAAAATGTCCTTCAGGGGTTGTAGGAAGTATGGACCCCTGCCTGCATTCTGCCCTCTTTGGAGTTGCAAGAAATGTCACTTCTCCCAATGAGTAACCTCTTTTTGGATTTGATTGTTACTTGGGCTGTGTCGGGTACATCAGAGGATTGGTGCATCTATGTGCCTGACTCCCTGTTGATTTTCATCCCCTCTTGTCTCCTTTGCTCACCTGCAAGTTCTGCTCCCAAAGTCTCTGTGTATCTTTTCACTGAGGCAGATTTTGGTGCTGAGGGAGGCTGTAAACAACCTGTGCACTTTAATAACCTGCACTGACTGGTGCTCTCCTGCTGGATAAGTTCAATAGGTTGCCTCATTACAGACTTTGTGGTGGCTTATGTAGCTTCACCCTGTGCATCCATATGTCTCAGCTGGTGGCTGTGTCACTCCTGGGTTAGAGCCAGCGAGGGCAAGACAGCTGAAAGGGGGTTGCTGCCCTTTTAGTGGAACAGCTTCTCAGGTTGGGTATTAAACGAGAGCCCCATCTGTCTATTTTTGGTGGCTCATGAAAGCTGGAGGAGGGAGATGAAGGCAGTAATTCAGTCTCTGGGCTAAATTCCGTCTTGAGTCTCCCTTTTCAGAGAGGTACTGTTTTTCTCTTGTGTCATGCCCAGTACACTCTGTCAAAAGAGGAAAGGTTTGCAGCCCAAGGCTGTCTCTGATCGATTAGTGGGTCCTAATGGCTTTGCAGTCGGACTGAGCTGTTTGGAGCAGGGAATTACAGCTTTTGCTGCTCTTGTGAGGGGCTGAGGCTCAGGGAGGGGAGAGGACACAGTCCTCAAAGGTGGCAGGAGAAACAGAGCCAGCAGGCTTTCATGAGGGGAGATGGTGTCTCTCTCGGGACAAGACTTGCCCTTTTTGTCCAAAAAAAAAAAAAACCCACCCCTCCTCCCCAAAAACAAAACCAAAAAAAGTAAAGAAACCCTCGTTAGCTCCACAGTGCTGGGTGTTATTCGGAGGGGCATGATAGCCTAATTTTCAATCAGACCTGAGGTGGGTCCAAAATTCCAGTCTAAATTTCAAGAGGATTTTTTTTTTATTGCAATAATGAAACACAGAGTGTAAGAACTATGAGTTATCACTTTCTATGTATTAACATGTTATAGAGCTGAATCGGTCAACATATGGGAAATATTACAAATATGCCATAATGTTATGATATAATTGTGTGACAGAAGTTATTTTCCAATACTTTGTTTTAGTAATTCACATAATTTTTCCTTTCATTTCAGGCAGCAGTTTTACAACATCATCAGGAATATATGCAGGAAATAATTCGCTCACAAATTCTACTGGATTTAATAGCTCACAGCAGGTAAATTTGTAAATAGGAGTTCAGCAAACTTTGGCAAACTTAGAATTCTCATCCACTGAAAAAATGTAGCCCTTAAATAGCTTGTTGAAAGAAATTGTCATCCTTTCAAGTTAAACTAAAGTTTATAAATGTTTTTCTTCAATCTGTCATTACAGTACTAGAACTAATTGTCTGAGGTTGATGTTCTTATTCACACATCTTCAGCAGTGTGTCTAATAAACTACTTGTACGAGAAGACATACTAAATTATGTGTAATTTAGATTTCATTTTACTGCCTCACAGTTTTGGGTCCTACAGCATCCAGTCCAGGAAGCATACATGCTCAAAGTCTGACATGTGTTTGTAGTTATATTTTGGAATTTTTACTGAAAAGTAGCAAAACTTTGATGGACTACTCAGTTGCTTTTTTGTCTTGCAGGAATATCCCTCTTATCCCAGTTTTGGCCAGGGCCAATATGCACAGTATTATAATAGCTCACCATATCCTTCACATTACATGACAAGCAGCAACACCAGCCCCACCACACCCTCCACAAACGCAACATACCAGCTTCAAGAACCACCATCTGGCATCACCAGTCAAGCAGTTACAGATCCTGCAGCAGGTAATTACATGGATTTTATGGTCCCTATGAGGCACGTTTTTGTAAGTTGAAAGGGGATTGAATTGGATTTTTTTTTGTGTAGTTGTTGATTTTTTTTATTATTTCTTAATCTTGAGCCTGTGGCATATCTTGGACAGATTTTAACAGAAAATAGACTAAAGAAAAAAGAGGATCAGTAACAGTTTTAAAGCTTATCTGGAATACAAGTTGTTTGTATTTATTTGTAAAGTGTGTTAAAAATTGCAGGGTATGGATAAGTCTTTACAATAAACAAGAACTGGTGCTTTTAAGCTCTGTATTCATTAAGATAAACCCCTCTGATTTTTCTTAAATACAACTGAAATCAAGAGGCCTCCAAACCATAACCCAAAACTGTCCAAACCAAAACTGTCTACTTGAAAGAGAGCTTTTGAGTTCTTTATTTCAGAGGACATAATAATGCTTGCAATGGAAAGTTGAAATTGCACAAGTGTTTCCATTTTAAGAAAAGATTTTCAGTGGCTTATTCTTTTTCCCAGTCATTTTACCTTTCTTGGTGGAATTTGGCAGACCTTTAGTAGTAGAGATATTTTTTGAACATTTATGCCAAACTGCTCCAGCTGTTTTTGGAAATGAGGGGTGAAAAATACTTTTCTCATTATTAAAAAAAAAAGTTAAAATACATCTTTTTAACAGATCAAGCATGTCAGTCATTGGTAGATGGCAGAAGTACGAAGTCTGTCAGAGAGAAAGTCCAAGGCTGCAGATGTGTTTCTTAGTAATGCAGGAAGAAGCAGTTATGATTTGGCAGTGGTATCAGGTGGTTTTGTTTCAGACTTCTTTGGGATGAGGTTGGTTTTAGTCTCTTGAAGCACTTGATGGGACTGATCTTCCATGTGCAATGCTGAATTTTACTATAATTTGCTAGGCCTCTGTTTTATAATTTTTATCATTTTTATAATTTGCTTTTCTGCATGAGTGTGCACCTGAAGAAAATGTTATGCAATGTTGTCTTTTTTGAGACATTTGCTGCAAGTAGGGAAGAAAATACAGCTGGTATATGCATTTATATATACAAGGTGACATGTGTGCCCTGTATTTGAGAAAGGAATCTTTCTAAATATATGAGTGCTTATTGGGGTCTGTTGCATTTAGATATGGATGAATATTGATGTCTGCATAATTATCCTGCTTTTTACTTTAAAAAAAAATTTTTGCTTTTGTTTTCTTGTGATTTTGTTTGCTTTTCTTTTTAAGTTGGAAGCAGTTAAGTTCCTCTTAGACCAAGTTTTAGTTGTTATCAAGATACTAAAACTGAATCATTGTGTCATCTGTGTCTTGATCTTTTGCAAAATCTTTGCATGTGTTTTTCTAAAGTCATTGATCTTTACTATGGCATTTACTTCCTAAAAGCTATAGTAAATGTGTATATGAAGAGAGTAGGTATATTTTCCCAAGCTCAAACTTAGTGGCTTAAAGGCTGTCCTCCTATTTAAATAGTTTTGTGTGCTCTATAAGCTTGAACAGAACTTTTCTCAGTTCCTTTTTAAGAAGTCTTTCTTTTCTCCCTCACATCTTCCATATTCTTGTTATGACAGCTTTGTCTAAAAATTTGAAAGAATTTGGTGAGCTTTCTCATGGATGAGTTCTGCACCTAATCCTTCTTCTAATTAGTTATTTTACTTGTTTAAAGCTGTACATTCATGTCTGCCCTACCACTGCTTGCTTAGCCCTTGCTCGGACACGTGCACGCCTCCTCTGGCATTGCTGGGACTTCCATTTCTTTTCCCAAGATGTTAACATTACTGATTTAGCAGTTCTGAAAGTGTTCCTTCTAGCAGTTTGCAAATAACAACTTTTAATGTAGCTATGGGGTTATCATGGGCTGACACACTTAGGAAAGTACCTGCTGTGGACCAGTCTATTAGAAGGAGCTGATAAAGTCACCTCCATCAATGTGGTTGCAATCAGCAGGAGGTATAGGGCCAAATTTCTCCATTTTTCTTCATGCAGTTTTTTTCTTTATGCAGTTAAGTTAGGATCACGTGCATTTAGGCTCCTTCTGTGTTGACTGGAGAAAGATGAACACTTCTAGTTAGAGTTCAGTTTAACAGTCTTCATCCTGAGATGCCAAAGCCTCTCCAGTGGTATGAAAGCAGTTTAAAGTGGCTGACGTAGCAGTGCTGGCTTCCTAAGGAGAAATTAGGCAAGAATCTTTTGCTGTCTCACCTCCAACGCTGGTAAAAAGGATGGAAGGACCCATCAGTGAATCCAGTGCTGTGCTTGCCATTTCTCCTTGGACAGTGTAAATGGCTGTACTTTTTTTCTTGTTGAGGTTTATTGCTAACCCTCAGTTGAGCTCATACACAGTCTGCTTGGAAGACAAAGCAAGGCTGGGCTCAAAGAAAAGAGGGATGCACATTGAGGGATGGATGTAGGAATATAAGAAGGGAATGGTGAAAGTGGGGAGAAGTAGAAGGCATATTCAACAGAAGGAAATTCATAGCTGGGTCAAAAACATAGAACAAAAGAGCAAATTAAACAAATTTTTATTACAATTAGTAAAGTTTCTGTAGGCTGTTTTGCCACATTTGCTCAAGTTAGGCTGCTGATTCTTTACCACAACTGGAATGCTTCATATGAGGGATCGAGGGGAGCAGTGCAGAGCCATCACATTTAGCAGGATGGGCTCCAGCTGCTGAATTGCAGCTGTCTATCCTTAGACATATTCTATATTTAAAAAAAACATGTAATCCTTGTGGTTATGAACTATGCCAGGACAAGCACAGAACAGCCTTCAGACTTTACAGAGGCACCAGAATAATTTGACAGACATAGGTGGTTTCTGTGAATTTGGGCCAATAAGTGAAACAGAAGAGTCTGGTTAGAAAAATGTGTAAGGGAGAAAGTAATTATGTACTCTTGTGACATTTTTAGTAGAGTTTTGCAGACTCAGAAATCTCAGATAATTTCGCTTGAAATATGTTTAATTCCTTGTCTAAATATAAAATAATCCTTTTATGATTTCCCTCAGTTACTAGTTAAATTTGAAAGTTTTTGCCATGCAATCCAGAACATGCAGGGACTCTTGCAGAAAAACCTGAGATTTTCCATGCTCAGTGTTTCTTCTTTCTCTTTACTTTCAGGACTTGAAACTTTCTTGTACCACAGTCAGGACAACCATTCATTGCCCAAGGGTTTATAGTCATTGTATCCATAAATCAGATATACAAATTAGTGTTATTTTCTTGTGAACAAAAGCCTATGTTTTTCTCAGTGATGTAATCAGAAAGTTGCTGATTTTTTTTCTAAGTTGTAGTATCTAAGAGAAGTAATAATAACTAAAATTATAAAAGAGAATAGAAGTAGATAAGTGAGCAAATATTTGTTCTCCCTTCCAGTATTCAAATTCATTGAAATAGGTTCAGAGTGAACAGAAGCAGTATTTCTCTATGTTTCATGTGGGTAAACTGTGTAGCTCTTTGCTGCAGGACATTGTGGATGCAAAAAGTATATGCCAGCTCAAGCATAACTTTGAAAAGCTCAAATATTAGATTTACACAGACAACAAGAAATTATTGATGCACAAGATCACTGGAGACTGGGGATGAATTAGGGCTGTGTGGGTGTCTGCCCTTTTTATGCTTTCTTGCTTAGTTTCCAGATGTTTACTGATGTTGAAACTTATCCTGGAGAGATGAGTTATGCCCCCATCCACTATGCCTACCCTGATGCTCAAAAATTCTTAGTGTAATGTTCATAACATTATTTCTAGGAGTTAATATAGAAAAAAATTACCTTTTCTAAAGCCGTAATGATTTTCTCTTGCAATATTTCAACTCCATCATCACAACTGGTAATAAAAAATTCTTGATTTGTGCAATATTTTTTTTTATTCAGTCAGGAAGGCTGAATTTATTCTTCTATTTCATATGATGATGTATTTATGATTTATTAAACAGTGTTTCTCACAAGAGAGACTTGCATTGTTCTTGAGATTCAATCTCTTTCATTTTTCTTGGTTTCTGTAATAAGTGTGTTTAATATATTACTGGAAAGTTTGGGGGTTTTTTTGTATTACTCACAGACTTCACAATGCAGATTAAAAACCTCACAAGGGCTGTACCAGCCAACAAAACTTGGTCTCAGACAGGGGCCACTATTTTGCTCTTAAAGACTGAACTTCTTTTTCCTTGAGTACTATATCTCATTTAGTATTACAAGAGGGAAAGCAGCTTTTATAGTTTCTTCTTATCATGTGTTTCATAACAATAAATTAGAGACAGAAAAGTGAAAGAGGGCAAATAGTTTATATAGACAACTTTTCACTAATACCTAGATGGAAAAAAATGCAGCTATATTCGCAGTACATTTCTGGTATTCTAATGTTTGTTCTTTTTTGTAAATATAAATGAAGAGCAAATCCAGAGGATATATTTATAAAAGGAAGGAAAATCACAGAAAATTCTGTAAAAACAGAAATTAAATTGGATTCAATGATGAATGGCAAAATGCAGTACTGGTTTTGCTTTTCTCATAATTATTTTTCTCCTGGGATGTTAATCTTTGCTTTTGGTGGGATTAAAAGTAACAATGATTTCAAATTGTTTGAAAACTGAACTAATGAGTAAGGAAGAAATAACTACAAAGGATACAGGTACTACTGGCCCATTATGGATTGCTTCACCTTTTTTCTTCAATAAAGAATGCTAGAGAAAAAAAAATCTGGACAACTGTAGGTTGTGGTCATATATAGTTTATAAATACTGTTATATATGATATTTTGTCATTACTTTAAATATGCAAGCCTAAATCAAAACCTCAACCAGGCTTTGAAATAAATAGTCATTTTTGCCACTATTTTTAACAGACTGTTGAGAGCTTCTGTCAAGTTTATAATAGCATGCTCTTAATTCTCAATATACAAGCATTAAATTTGTCTTTCAAGTGAAGATTTTGACATTTTGTCAAAACAACACTATGGATATACTTCTGTGATAGTGCCAGTAGTATTTCTCGCAGTATTTTTTTTTACTTACTACTAATACAGTACTATTTTTTTTATAGACAAGTGAAAAAAGAACATCCAAAAATACACTTGATTCTGCATTGTTTAATCCTGGTCCAGTTGTATGCAAGTAGAAGTTTGTATAGGTGTTCATGGAATTTGTGTTTAGTTTTATTTATGCAAAAGGAAACTTTAATTATGCAAAAGTAAGAAAATCACGATGTGAGACTGACATATTCAAATTACTTGAATCTTGTATTTTTATTCTGGTACACAGGAGTTGAAATAACACTGTCAAAATGAGGTATAAGATTTAAGGGGAAGCCATTAATCTGGGTACAATCTAAATGGAAAATTTTTGTACATAGAGACATTTGACTGTACAAATTACCCTGGACCCACCTCATCTATGTAATTTACATTATGACATGAGATATGATTACTTTGATAATGTCTGTTTACTCTTTTTTGCATAACCTTTCAGTGTAGTAGGAAAAAAGTCTGACAAAATTTGCAATGCCTTTGTCAACAGCAAAAGCTCTACCCACACATACACCAGCTGGATCTACCTAGGGACACACTTGATTTTGGGCTTTCTGCCATGGCCAGTTTTCCCCAGATTTGTCATTGAACACTATTGCTGTACATTGAAATCAACAGTCAGAAAATGCAGCAATTACTGTGGGGGGATTTTCATAACAAACAAATTAATTACAGAATATGGTAATGGCAAATGCTATCTCTGCAGCTGTACTGTCTGTTCATAAATAATCAAGGTGGTTTTGTTTTTGAGATGATGGAAAACTGTCCTGTATGACAAAACCATCAACACTGCCCAGAGTGATGTATAAAGGGAAGTATAAGCTTATGAACTCTTATGTCAAGTTGCAGTTTTATGGTGCCTTGAAGCATAGAGGAAAGTCTGATACAGTATGGTTCATGTGTTTTAGTTAAGCCAGAATGTAAGCATACTTCATTCCTCACAGTTATGTTTCTGTCAGGCTTCATGTCACTGTATGCTACAGTGACACCAGGTTGGAAGCAGGGGACAGCAGTCACACCTGGAAAACAAGATATTTATAGAATCTAGACTTAAGATGGTTTTTTTCTGACTGACTGTAGAAGTCAAGAGTGGGTCTTTTATGCTTATCCAAGGTTCAGAAGAGAGTGAAGCAGAAATAAGCTATAACATTTAGTTACAGCCTGGAGCAAAGTACAGAGAGTTGCTATAGCAGGGAGATCTAAAATGTATGTCCATGGATGCAGAAGAATAACTATTGCTACATTATTAATGCAAATTTGTGAAGGCATTGCAACACAGAACCACTCCACTGAATGTGGCAGTCCATGGATCCACCGGGCTGTACCCTGCCTGCCACAGGGACCATCAGCAGGCACCTCAGGAGCATCAAGGACAGGCTAGGCTTCTGTAAGATTTGCCCTAAGCACTTTTCCAGGTCCCAGATATTTTTGTCTCAGGGGATTTCCAGACCTGCTATTGTGTGTGTGTTCAGGGTGTGCCTGCATTAGCATTTTAATTTTGAGTGGGGTCTCTTTTGATGTGAAGCTTTGGCTCAGCAGAGCAGTCCCAGGGCACCCAAGTGGAATCCTTCCGGTCAAAGCTAACCTGGAAGGTGCCCTCCAGAACAGCTCCTAGTTGCTCCAGCCCCTACTGAGGATGCCCAGGAGACTGGATCAGGATTCCCTTGCACTGAAATAACCTCTCAGAAACAGCCAGTGGAGCCTGATGTAGTTGCCACCACTTGCCTGATCCCACAGATCCAACTTGCTAATGTGCTGCAGCTGTAGCACCTGAATGCTTCACTTCCAGGGATGTCTTCAGGTCCCTCTTGAACCCATGTAATGTTTTGGGAGCTCCTTATGTTTAACCAGGCTGCAGCCAGATCCCTTTGGTGATCTTGCTTTTGTGTTGGACAATGGATCTGATCCTCACCCTCTTCTCTGCTCATGAGTATGTGGAGGGCAGGGTTTTCTCCTGCACTCACTTGTGTTTGTGATGCTCAAAGACAGGATAAAATTGAATTCAGTGCTTTAGAAAAATCATCATTTCACTTTGCTAGTATTAAAGTATGTCTGGTACCATGAAGTCAGCTGAAGTTGAACAATTAGCCTTCTCTTACCAATTATTATAGAGTAATGGGTATAGTGATAACATGGTTTGTGGCTATGTAAATTGACTTCAGCAAGTATTTTGATGCCCTGGCGGTTAAATCTTTTCACTTAACAATTTTAAAAGCAAGCTAGGCTAAAGCAGTTTGGCAGGAATTACAGCAGAAGGATAAAAAGCTGTTTAGGAAATTATGTCCAGAGAGAAGTCAGTGAGATCTCACTGTTAAAATAGAGGGATGGCTACAGCAGCATTCCTCAGTGTCTGCCTTGGGCCTAGCACCAGACCACATTTTCATTAATCATTTTGTGACGGAACAGAATGTGTTTGCCTATTAAATATGTAGAGGACACCATGCTGAGAGGGGCTGAGAGGCCTTTGGAGACGGGATGAGAACTCAAAAAATGGAGATGTGATCTGAATAGGAGCAGGTGTGAGGTATACATTTAGGCAGGAATGATGAACTGCACAAATGTGGGACGGGGAATGTTGGCAGCTTCTTCCAGGCTCTACCTTTCCCTCTCAGTACTCCAAATATTAGTGGCACACAGAGTACCCTCAGCCGCAGTTGTTTTTCTTTCTCCAGAATTTGTCAGGGCTTGGGCTTGTCGAGGCTCAGGGCTCAGGTGGACACTGTGTTCTGTAACTGGGTTTCCTTATGATGCCCTGAGAGCGACCACTGGACACTGAGCTGCTGACACAGCCATGCACACAGAGCCTTCCCTTCACCCACATGGAATAAGTTCCTTGCACACAATGTCATGTTTCCCCCACTGGTTGCTGCTGTCTGTCACACTGTTTGTAACACACTAACCTCCTGAGTAGACTCAGAAGTTGCAGGTATTAGCAATGTTGCTTATTCAGTCTTGTGCAAGGTTTGGCCAGGTCTTTGAGAAACAAGCAGCTCGGTGTCACTTCTTCCTCAGAGGATGATCTAGGAATGCCCAGTCTAATATTTATGGAAATATTGTAGAAAATGCAAATTTTTTTCTGGACAGGTGGTGTTCAGGGGAGGGTAACATGCAGAACATTCAGAAAGTCAAGCCTTGTTTGACTTTGCTTTGCATTATTTTGTCCAGTTTGGTGAGACTGTAAAGAATGAGAATCAAAGCCTAGCAAAGAAGATTGACAGGGCAGGGTTAATCTAACAGCAAAGGGGATCTGTGAACAGTCTTCAAATGCAGGCAGATACAATGAAGGAAATAATTTTTCCCCCACTTTCACAGATTAAACTTCTACTGCTGTACTGAATGCTGAAGTTGTATGTTCTGATGACACAGCTGTCCAAGCAGCAGAGGTTTCCTGGAGAGATCCGTAAGAGCAGGACAGACAAATCTTTTTTGGGAGTGATGGAAGTACAGTGGTCCCAAGAAGGGGTCCTGAGGCAGGGTTGGGAGTCTTTCTGTCAGGTGTCAGTCTAGCGCATCCAGACAGATTACCTATGAGGGGGAAATGGAAATGAGCCTCCACCCAAACTTGCAGCCCTGTGTTTGAAATTTTCAGTGAGGTATTCGTAACTGAAAGGTGTTTGCAAAGATGGAGAGCTGGATGCCTCTTACAGACAGACTTTCTTCCCTGCCCCCACCATGCTCTGCTCTCTGTCCTCACTGGGTTGGGTTTGCTTGTTTGTTTATTTGCAATGAAGTTTTGTTTATACTCTTTCCATCTTACCAGTTCCCTATTTTTTTTTAGTATTACTTCAGCAAATTTAATACTTGAAACTTTTAGGCATAGCATGTCTACCTGTTCTCTATTTTTTTAGTATTACTCCAGCAAGTTTAATACTTGAAACTTTTAGGCATAGCATGTTTGTGAGAAAAATTTCTAAAACCAGAAACTAAAGCCACACTCCTAAAAACAGTGTCAAAGACCAAAAGCCGCTGTAATTTAAATTAGTCAGTAGGAAATGCAATTTTTCATTACATCTTAGTTTTAAAGTACATATTTAGAACATTATTGGCCAGTGTACCTGTTGAAGGAATTCAGATCTGTTTATTTTATGGATTTATAATTTATTTCAAGGCTTTTGCGCAAAATTTTCTTTTTCTTTTCTTTTTATTAAAGATTTTAATAATCAAAATAGTGTATAGAAGAAAAATTAACTGGAAAAATTGGTACTATTTTTTACAATTTCTTATTTTTGGTTAAGTACAGTAGGTACTTAAGAGCCATCAGCATTCGAAGTTTAAACACTTTAAATAAATATTCTAAAATGTGCATTGTCATAGGAAAAGATGTATATTATTAGGATGTGTAGATAGATGTGGCTGGATAATTTTTGTTGTTTGACATATACAGAATCACTCTTTCAGTGTAGGTCAGACTCTTTTAGTATAGGTCTTCAGAAGATTCTGTGCTTAACCTCGAGTTACATCTTAGCTTATTCTGCTTTGTTTGATGTAGCCTGAAACATTTAGGTAAATATACAATGTGAAATATGTAAGCTATGCTAATTCTCAGTAAGTGTAGATTTGAAGGCCGAGCATGAGAATTTCAAGACCTTTTCCTTTCATTCAGCACAAGTAACTCTTATTATTTTGAGTAATTGTGCATATGTGGTGTTACACAGATGTCCAGAGTATCCTCCTTAATTTAACCTTTGACCTCAACAGGATGTTTTCCTAGGAGAGAGAATCCCTGGTGTGAGAAGTATACCTGTCTGTTCAAGCTGGAATGCCGTGGTCTAGGCAGATTCAAATGAAAAGTTTTGTATCTACTGAACTCTAAAGAGTAGTTAATATTAACTGAGCAGTAAAATTGAGAAACATAAAAATTGCAGCTGCCTTCACTGAAGTAGTGTTTTTAGGAAAAACAAAAGAAATCATGGTGACCATCAAAATAAAAGTATTTGTGTACTTTCTCCTTTGAAAACTTCCTTTCAGACTATGAAAGGAAGGTTTCAAAGGAGATTTAAAAATGTGTTGTTGCATTTCTAAGGACTATGGTACTGCTAATTAAATTAATGGGAAGGATAACTGATGTGCTCTGTGCCTGCTTTGTTAATGTACAAGCATTCACTATGATAGAGTCTATGGATGTTAAGAGCAGCAAAATATCTTCAAACTTGCATGTTTTCAGAAAAACTCAATTGTTCTTAACTACATGAATCATCATTCTTTTTTCACCTGTGCAGTAACAGTAAATATTCTTATAAATAAATATTGCTGGATCATAATAATTAGCATGCAATGTAATTAGCTTGCTGTTTGTAAAGATTTGTGTCCTGTCTTGAAGGTACTCATTGGAAATGTTCAGTGTTGATTAGACCTTTGAAAAATACTAGAAATATCATCTTCATAGTTGATGCTTATTTAACACTTATTAATTTAAATTACCATAAGAAAATAAATGTTCTGGTTTATGCTATATTTAGGAATAATTCTATTCTTCTGGCTCAAATGTAACACTCTAAAACAGTCTCCAACCAGGCAATTTGGAAAATGTTTCAATTTATATATATCTGGGTTTTTTTCACACCTGCTTGGATTTTTCTTACCCATGACCATGATAGTTATCATAAAGCATTTAAGGTATTTAAGTTTGAAAAACTAGATTTAAATTAATGTTGTTTTATGAAAACTGGTATCCCTTAAAATTATTTGGTTAATTTTGTAACAATTGAAGGAATGAAGCAATGATGTTTTTCTCTACTAAGTGTTTTATAGGCATTTACTGAAATAGTTTATCACTCTGTTTTTACATATAGCTTGAGGTAGATTGAATTAATTTAGGAATCAATATTACCACTTGCTGTTTTATATTTAATTATTTTAGTTAGGACTGGGTTTGGTGTGAGCAAGTAAGATGAAGATTTTGAACATTGAAGTGAAGGGTGAAAGTGTTGTTTCTTTACTACGACAGAATACAGTACAATCCACAGTCCATCAACCCCCATTAAAGATTCAGATTCAGATAGATTGCGTCGGAGTTCCGATGGGAAATCGCGTGGACGTGGCAGAAGAAACAATAATCCTTCACCACCACCTGACTCTGATCTGGAGGTACTATATATTGAATGTCTTTGGCCTGCTACAGGACTTTATTTTTATCGTTATTTTGCACCAAGAAGTGTTATTTATGCATCAAAAATAAAGTGGCATTGAAGCTCCCTTTTTCCTAACAGTATTTTCATAGACAATAGGATTTTTCTTCTAAAGAACCTTCTTCAGGAAGAGCTCCTACTTCCTTGGAAAAATACTGGGTGTTTCTTTCTCCTTTTGATTAGACAAAGCAAACAAACAAACAAACCAAAACAAACCAAAAGGAAAAAAATAAGAAAGAAAAAAATGGGGCAAGCTTTTCCCAAGGCAACGAAAGGTTTTCTTCTGGACAAGAGACACTTCTAGCACAATAGTGGAGTTTGTTCTCTCATGCTATGTTTGCATTCCTCCCAGTGGCCCATGGTTTATGTTGAGAACACATCTCCAATGACACACCACAGCTATGAGTGTCCACACTGCTTTACTTTTCCTTTCCAGAAGCTTACCCCATTTGTCATCATGGGAAATACAATCTCACCAGGATTTAAAATATTTGTATTTGAACACTTTATTTTTCATTAAGTTATCATTTTGTGTGTGGTCAGAGGACAAATTTAAAACATGTATTTTCCATTGTCTCTAGGCAAAAGAATTATTTACTGATGCCATAAGTTTTATACGTACATCATCCAAGTTTATAGTTTTTGTTCTACAGATGCCTAAAATGCATTAAAATTAACATAAGTTAAGGGAAATAAAGTGCTTAGTAGCAATCTGCTTTGTTTTGGTTTTAGAGGTAATTTTCAAAGGCACTTATATGAATTTTTGTTCTGTAAAACTTGCAGAAATACAGAATTCAAACCCTGAAGATTTAATTTTCAGATGCTTCTCTTTGTGTATTTCAGTTTCTATCTCACATCAAGCTTCAAAAATTACATTGTACAGTCTCATTTTCTGTGTGTATTTGACGATACTATAATTCTATTCTAATAGAAGGATTTGATACAATAGCAATTGTAGTAAAAAGCTAACAGATTGTATTACCCTGCCCTGGAAAAAAAAACTTGTTAGTTTTGAAAATAAATGGCAGGGAAGCTATGGTTTTAATATGCAACCATTTCAGTACAATTTTCCCATTTGTGTGCTTACTGATTCAAATTCTAACTTTCCATTTCTGGTATTAGCTTCACAAAGGAACACATTGATTTGATTCTCTTTTTACAGAGAGTATTCATTTGGGATTTGGATGAGACAATCATCATTTTCCATTCCTTGCTTACAGGGTCCTATGCTAACAGATATGGAAGGGTAAGTGTCAAGAAACTGATGGAAATGAAATGTTGAGTAATATTTGCTGGTTTATGGTTAATGCACAAGGAATACCAGAACAGTAGTTGATTTTTAGAGGTAAACCGGTACTGGTGTTACAAGACAAAAAGTATCAAGCTCTTTCACATGTCCATTCTTTGCAGTTACTCGGCTCTTGTATTCAGTACATTTTTAAATAGTGTTGGGAGTAATACTTTGACCACCTGAGGTTTGGTTTGTAGATACAGGTTGTCTGAAACCTGTTGATATCATCAAAATCTGCAAAGGTCTACGTCCCCTCAGAGAGTGAAGAACTTCCAGGAATTATTGCTATGATGGATTGGCTGTGCTCTGTATTGAGAGGGAAAGAGGAAGAATTCTTTTGGACATGGCCAGATCAGCCTAAAATTTTTACCTTCAATTTTTTTTTTAATCTAAATATTGACTGGTGTTTTTGAAAGTCTGCTTATGAGCAAAATCTTTATATTATGCACAGTCTATAAATTACAACTGAACTGATCAATATGTCTACAGACAGCAGATTTCCTTGGTAATTCTCAGAAGAAAAACATGATTTTAGGTGAATAAGAACAGTTTATGAATGGAATATCCTTATGAAATCAGACTTCTTTTTTCAAGATTGTATTTGAAAACTAACAGCTTGTGCTAAAATCTGTTATAGCCTTTTGTGTTCACCTCCCATGAGTTATAACTGGAATGTGATTTTTTGTTAACCTCAAAAATTTCTACATGCAAAGAACAACTGCATAGTTTTGTCTGGCTTCATGTAATGCCTCTGTCTTCTTGTAAAGCTTCTGTTTAGCACTAAAAGGTTTTACCCTACACCCGGCTGAGTGAAGGGCAAAGCTACCTCCAGTTCAGTCTGTGCCTGGGTCAGGTTCTGAATTTCTCTCAATAGCTTTTTGCACTATACAAATCTAAAGCAGTACTACTTTGCAACCTTTCTTGCTTGTTCAGGTAAGGTTTGTTTGCAGAAATGTTTACTGTATAACAGCGTACCTGTTTGAGGAATATAATTATGTATTTTTCATTACATATCAGAAAAGCAAGTTAATTCGGCAGCCTTGGTTTCCTAGGTGTTGTTAGTTTATATTTAGTTAATTCAGCAGCCTTGGTTTCCTAGGTGTTGTTAGTTTATATTTAGATAGTAAAAAGAAACCAGAACTTAAATGTTTCAACAATTATTGTATGGATAAGTATGGACAAAAGCACTATAGAAGAGTGTAAAATATTTACCAGAAGTTATTTTCCATTTTTCAGACTAAAACTGGCTTTTGTGTGGTAACCCAAAATCTATGACAATTTAGTTCAGAATGAGGAGAACAAATCCCAGTGCTCACAAAAAAGCTCAGTGACAACAGAATGTCACCACTGGCTTTTGGGCAGCAGAGTAGCACTGGAAAATCCGAATTAATTAGTCATTGCCATTGAAGTACTAATGTGAGCATATTTTTTCCATTTGTCACTAGTTCCCTGTAGTGGATTCATTAACTGGGGCCTGAACATAAACACTTTATTGCTGTGTGGTTGAAGTTGAGGAAAGTGGCTGGGATTCAGCTGCAAAGACATATAAATATGTATGCTGCAGGGAGGGGGCTGACTCCTGGCTGCAGCTCCATCACTGTTGGCACTGTTTACATAAGATGTAGCTTTTGCCCGGCTGGCTCTGGTTGCATGGCATCTGGCACGATATTCCTGCATTGCTAAATGACAGACAGCTGTTGATGTTGAGAGGAATGATGGCATTACTGCTTAATCTTTGGATAAATACAAAGTCTTTTTGGTGAGGGGTAGCAACATGCCTGTCCGTGGCTCTCAGATGAGCTCATGAAACTGTGCCATTCTGGTTTTGTTTTCTTAAGGTTTCATTCAAATCAGAGTTTCTCTTGGGTTATTGACAGCTTCAGACAACACTTAGTAATTTCCAAGGATGTTAGACAGTGTCAAATGTTCAAAGCTAACATGCTAAAACGTGAGAATTTTAGGGTTTATTTGTGGCAGCAGAAGGTGCATGTTTTTAAAAGAGTGTTTGCCTGATTAATGGCCTTTAAAATCAGAGATCTGGACCATAAGTTAATCTGAAAAAAAAAGAAAGTTATGGGGAATTATTGTTCTATTCACCTGTATTCTTGTTTATGAGCAATCTAACATCCTGTTCTCTTATAAATCTGCACTATGGTGAGGGCTAGAAATGACTTTTAAAAAATTTAATCTAGGGTGATCACATAATCATTAAAATACAAAAGCTGGATCTTCAAACAAACAAAAATGTCCTAATTAAATAATAAGGGATTTGGCAACTTGACATTCAGCTCTTTTCATAATGCCTGAGCGAGTTTCATGGTGAATGATTATGAATGATGTGCAGCCTTGCTGCTGAAGGGATTGATTTTCTTAATTCTCTACCTCATTCTTCCCAACTTCTTCCTTGTGCCACCTTTTCTCTACCTTCTTACTTTTTCATCTGTTTTTGTCACCTGCTCTCCTTTAGCTGCTATTGTGCTCTATTTTCCTCCTGCTTTTTCCCTTCAGTTTTGTTGTAACAAAATAACACCTTTATTTTTCAGTTCGTGCAGTCATTGCAAAAATTACTCCCTAAAGCACGACATTTTTATTTAAGGATTATTGGAATTTAGTGAATTTAATGGAAATGTATGAAACTCTAAGAATATGCCCTTCTAGATGATTAGACAAAGAAACAAAACATTTCCATTTGCTTTTGGATTTTTTTAACTGTGTACAGAGAGAGATATGTTGATCAAATATAAAGATACCAGTTAGTTTAATTGACATTAGGGCTGATTAAGTTTTGGCATTTGGAAAAAGTTGAAGCCCTTTAGGATCTTGGAGCAGGTGAAAATACATCTCAGAATTGGCCCAGAATACTGTGGTCTTTACATACATTTCCATCCTCAGTGAAAGCAGTTATATGCAGAGGTTTTAGAGGAATTTTCCTTTAAATTATAAGCTATTTCATTGTGGCTTAATATACTTTAGAGATAGAGAAAAACAAAGCCTGGTTTCACTTAACCCTTCATTTGTGACCTGTAGGCTTAAGTGGAAAATAAGCCTGGTACCCAAAGTGAACTTTCCTGTTTTTCAGCTTCTTGTTTCTCCACAAAACAAAGAAATCCAGTAGGTAGAATTTAGAAATGACATACAGGCAATGTTTTGGCTCCAATGCCAGTATTCAAAACAAAAGGCCTACTTAAGCAGTTTGACATTGGTATTTCTTTTCTTTAGTTAAACTGTACCTCCCTCAGAGATTTGTACCTGATTTTGACCATACCTGAAAAGACGCTGACTGAACCTGCAAATCCCAGGCAACAAGAAGAGATTGTTAGCTTTCCTACTCATTGTGTGACACCTCACAGTAATTAGTTAGCAATTAGTGGCTTAAATTGCAGAAGAGGGTTGGGTATGGGATTATTTTTTTAAAACCTTGTTCTAGCCTTGTCTTTTTTTTAACGTTTACAGCCCCTGCTGTAATGTCTGAGGGCAGAGTTTGATATGCTATGATGCTTTAAACCAAGGTTCTTGTGCTTTTCATTAGAGCAGTTGCAAGTCTGTGACTACACAGATATTTCAAACAGCAATGCAGATAAGGTTTTTGCTTCTGTTAAATATGTAGCTACTGAGAGCCACAGTTTAACACAGTTTTTGTGTTAAGTGGAACTTCCTGTACAAAAAGATTTTATTTAAACTAGCAGTTAAGCTTTCTTTGAAAAGCAATCTATTTGGTTTCTTCTTTTAGCTTTTGTGTTATTTAATCTGACACTTTGAGTCGGTGCCAATGAGTTTCTTATATTTTTTCTGCCTAATTAAGTTAACCTAATAAATGACATTATTTTAGTATTACTTTGGAGAAAACCATTCTGTTTTATTTCTGCCATGTAAAACTACCTTGGAGTAAAATGGTTAGAAATCTTTACAAAAACCTCTTTTTACAGACTCAGAAATATGATAAAAATGTTCAATAATAAAAAAGCAAGTCAGGTACATTGAAATGTAAAATGTATATTTGCAGCCATTCATTTAAAATTTGTCAAATGGGTTCATAACCAATATCTGTTGTCCATTTATTCTGCTTTTCAAAATGATGTTCCTGTTTAGGGATGGAAGTCAGAAGGGAATTATTTCTACCTTGTTGCATTAGTAGTTGATAATCAAGATGTAGCTAGTGATCTTCATTTGCATCTTAGACATTTAGCCCATCTAATTCCTTTAATAACTAGAGCAGAGGCTCCGTGAGGTGTCTTCTGTTACATCTCAGGCACATCAGAAATCCTTGTCTGTTAAAAAAAAAAAAAAGAAGCTCAATGAACTGTGTAGGATGATGAGGTGCTAACTGGGCACAAAAATAAGCAGAAATGTCAAAGGGAGAAGAAGCCTCAGGCCTAGCTAGAGAGAAAATACCACCTGCTTTCCACCTCACATGCCTACAGAAGTGAAGCAGAGGAAGGCTCAGGTCTACAAATAGAGCAATGTTAAAACAGAGAGACAGAATTCTTTTGTTCATATTTTAAAGTCTTTCCATTTGAACTAAGAAGCAAAAAAAAATTTTTTTTTTTTGGCTGTGCCAGTTTAAATAAAAGACTTATTTTTAAGGGCAAAGTTCATCAAAACAGCATGATGCAATTTTTTTCCCATTTATAAGGGCTATTTTTTTTATTTTAAAAACTTTTAATGGATGTGATTTCAAGAATAGATGTTTTGTCTGCTCAGTGTAGCTTTGCTTTGAAATTTCAAAAATTCTTTCTCTGGATAGCAGTTCTTGGGTTTTGGCAGAAGGGAAACAGGCTGCCAAATCACCACTCTTTTCCAGCTCCTTACTACTGACATATTTTGCCTTTTAAACCAGTAGTTACAGAAAAATGTTTGAAAGTTCAGAGATCATGTTGAAGCACCTATTAATTTGATTGAGAGGTGGAAAAAGAAATTAAGGACTGTGTCTCTTGCTTTTTAACTGTGACTTGTCATCAAGTTTGGAATATTAGCTTATTTTAAGTAAAATATGGGTTGCCACTTCTTCAGTTCTGTTTAAAATATAATTCCTAACAAACTAACATTATTAATAGAAGCTGTTATGGGATAATATAACATGTTCTTTCAAACTCATGCTCCTGTGCATTTGGATAGACTTGGCATTATAAATGAGAAACTCTATATCAAATGTATGTATTAGGCTCTCTTTTTGATTTTTCAGATTGAAAATATATAAAACACCAAAAAAATCAAAACAAGACAAACATCTGCAATGCATTTGGTAACCACAATGCTGAACATGCTTTTTGAGTTTATTAGCTCAGTAAGGAATAAGTTGTTACGATAATTTCTGTAGAGAAGTTAAAGTGTGTTATGTATTAATAACAAACAATAGTTTTGTTCACTCTGCATGGGTGGGCCAAACTGGAAACATAATTAAAGCTTTTTTGACAATCGAGGAGTGGTTTTAAATATAATTACCATTTGCAAGTAAAACATCAATAGGTCTTTGCTTTAAAGTCACTAGGTATTCCCAGGACTGAATCCTGTAATTTGTGACCACTGAGAGTTTATTTTGAGTAACAATAGTATTATCATACCCCTGCTTGATCATAAAACTTGTGAACAGTTGTAGAATCTGGAGAAGTTTTAGGTGAAATGGATTTGCCCTTTCTGCACAGAGAGCAAAGAGCCAGTGCCGGGGATGCATGCAGGTGACCACAGAAGTCCCACTGCAAAATCAAGGAGTCAGTTGAGTTAAAGTAATATTTTTGAGTGTTACTGGGAAGTGCTGTAGTACAGGGCGAGACAGTTACTGAACTGAAACTGACAAAGCAGGTGTTGCATTTGATACAAGTAGTATGTTATGAAAAGCTGTTCCTCCAGTCTGTATTTGGGTATGTATGTATGTATGTTAGACACAGTATTGATGGTGTACTTGCTTAATTCCTTCTTTAAGGATCCTCCCACTTCCGTGTCCCTTGGACTCCGAATGGAAGAGATGATTTTCAATTTGGCGGACACACATCTATTCTTTAACGATTTAGAAGTAAGTGTTCATTCTTTTAAAATGCACAGATATGTTCTAATATTTAATATTTGTCTGGTTTTATGTCTTGTTAGATGGTTCAACACTTATTTGCAGAGTTTCAATACGGAAATGCTTAGAAAATAGCTATATTATTTAGTCATTAGGATACATAGTAATATCTACACTAAATGTCTGCACTGGCCTTCAAAGGTTACTACAGTTTAAAAAGTAGAGTTTTGTCCTCACAGGTTTTAGCACTTATGATGACAGTAGACAAGTTTCAGAAGTGGATACGCTGAAGGAACCTATAAACATACAGAATTCAGTAGTCTGCACAGGCCATTAAATATTAAACTCCAGCTTCTATAAACAGTTGATGGCTGGGTACAGATTTCTTGCTTACGACCCCGAGGGACATCGTACCTGTCAAACAGCATGATGCAAGGCGCTTCCTGGGGCTGCTGTGCCTGCAGCAGGCACGGGGTGTTCTGTGCCAGGGTGCCTCTGCCTGCAGCGAGGAGCTGCGGGTGCCTTGCCTTTTTCAGCCTGCACAGCCTATGGTTTGGCAACGCTCGGGAGATTGTTCCAAAGCTCTCCAAACTGCTGAAAGAGACTGTCACTGTAATGCCTGGCTGTTTCATCTGAAAAGGGAAAAAAGCAATTTCTGATCACATTTTAATAATGCAAAAGCATGAAAACAGTCAGATTTCTTTCCCATCATAGTGAAGACAGCTGTTTATTTAAAATCCAGCTGTTAAGCAAGCTTGTGGTGGGGCTGCCAACACACATTAATCATCAAGTTGTTGTTTTGCTAGATTTTAGAATAGTGTGTTATTCCAGACTGCAAAAGAATCTAAAAGATTCAAATGCAACTTTTGCTGATCAAAGTTAATTGGCAGCAATTGGCCTTTAAATATTTCCTGATGTTTCCCTTTTCAAAATCAAGCAAAATACACCTTATTCAATAGATGAGCCAAAATAATTTGAAAAATGCCAGTGTGTGATAGACCTCAAATGTGGTTTGTCCAACATCTGTCCTATATTTGGATTTCTTTTCATCTAAAAAGAAACTACTCACAGATGATTTTGCATCTTAGAACGTAATGAAATTATTGAACATGCTTTTTTTTCTTCCATTCCTTAGAGTATTTATTTTTATGCTTACAGTAAAATGGCTGGTTTCTTTAAATTTTAAAGTAGCGTTTTCTTCCATTAAGATAGCTGTATATAAAGATATGATTGTTTTGGATATAAGAAGCACCATCAATGAGTCGCATGTATGAGACTTATTTTATCAGATTTGTCTAAAAATATAACAATGCTAGTTATTTTCCAACTCTGTTTCTGATTTCTGGATATATTTCATTTTAACCAGAGCAGAATGAAAAAGTACTACTGTCTCTGTATTTAAGTATATTTAATAAAGTTCAGTGTGTTTTCATTTGCTATGCAGAGCCAGATATGTAGTTACTTCATACACGATTGTCAACCTCACTGACTTTAATGGAAGTTAATCAGTCACATCTTAGGGGTGGTAGATTATCTTCTGCTAACAGTCATGTTGCAGCCTCAACAATACAGCACAGTAATTCATTCACTCAAGAACTTTGAAGCTGTGTATGAGAAAACAACTGCTCCAGGTGGTTCATGGAGGCAGAGGAGCTCACTGACAAGCCTGATTGTTTGCATTTCCACTGTAACAAGCCAGTTTATGTTTTATGTCCAAACTGAAGTGTAAGAGTTTGTGTCTATACCCTGGTCTGTCTCCCTCATACATAGAGGCACCCAGGAGTGAGCGATGCTGTGCATGTCCTTGTATCCTTATGTCTGGGGAACATGAGCTCCAGTCTGAAGGATCATGCCTTGTCCAAGGAGTGAAGAGCACGTTTGGTGTGCACAGACAAGCCTTCAGAGTACACAGTGAAAGGGCATAAGAGAGCCTGTACTTTGTGGGAAGCAGTGTGTAAGGGCTATACTTACATGGGAAGTACATACATATTTATGTGCAGTGCATACATATGTACTTTGTGGGAACCAATATGTAAGGACTGGGCCTCATCACAGACTGAGGCTTTCAGTTCACCAGAAATGACACAGTTTTTTTGAACATGTTGCAGAAATGTGGTGTTTTTGAAGGAGTATGTCCTCCTGGAGCCACAGTTTGTCATTCTTGTGAGCATCACCATTTAGCCAGCAGGGCCTGCCAGTTTCCCAAGGGCTGTGACCTCGGGGCAGATTCCTCGCATCCAGCTCAGAAACTCAGAAGTCCTTGCTTGGTGGTTTGGAAGGTCAGGCTGCTCACAGATTGACAGGCTTTCAGGAAAACTGTGGACAATTTGGTTTGGATATGCCTCAGGCTTAAAGCATCTATTCTCACTGATGAAGAACTGAGTCTGAAAGATCTAGCTCAAGTCTAAGCTTTCCAGTTCATCAGCACAAGTATCTGGGCTGTTGGGATTGAAAACATTTGTAGGCACCATTGCCAGTGAGCTGCAGAGCTTGGATATCCTTGCCCAGCAGCAGTATGAAGAACAGCAAAGCTGGATTTGAAACATATCTAACCCACAGAGTAGATGTGTCTTTGAGTCTAGGCTTAATTCAAAGTGGGAACCTGAAAGCTGATGCCCTGTGTCTCACCCAGGCTCAGAGGGAACCCTTCTTGGCACACAGAGAGGCGGCTTTTAAAGGCAGGCAATCATCTGTCATAACTTTGGCCAATGATGCACATTTTTCCAGATACCACAAGTTAATGTTTTTAAATAAAAATCTTCTTTCATCCAACACATTCCAGAAAACTCTATAATCAGAATAGCTCTCTTGTTATCCAAGCAAAAATACTTTTTCTTCTTATAAAATGCTGAAGACTGATTGAACATTTTGAATGCAAAGGGCAAAGTTGCAGCAGTGATCTCTGAAGCACAATTTGATTTATGTATGACCTAACTGGCTTTTTAAAGCTCAGCCCAGAGATTTAGTAATGTTATTAGGTTAAACTCTAAACTTCAGCAGTCAATCTTCATTCTGTGTAAAGTGAATCAATGCCAGTGTGTATCAGTTGGATTTAGTAGGGGGTACAGCCAGGTAAATGTAAAATCTATTTTTATGTATGTTGTTCTTAATGTAATTATAATAATAATAATAATAGTAGTAATATTTGTAATTGAAAATTTCAAACTTATTGAAAAAATTCAGTCAGATGTCACTATCTACCTCTGAAGTCAGTATTCTTTTTATGGATGGGTGAAATGCAGTTAGATTTGCACCCTTGTACTAGTTCTTATTTTATTGCTTTGAAAAAAATAAAATAAGTTGCTTATTTCCTTCACTTCGCACAGATTCATTTGGAGTAATTAATTCCAAAGTGATCTAATAGCAAATAATTTCTGATCTTTAGGAATATTCCTTAAACAGCCTGTTAAAGGGCTATGACAAGATTTTTAACATACTGAAAAGAAAAATATTAATGTTTACTTATGCATAATTTTATTTAAGTACCATAATAAACAGTATTTTCATGCATTAGCAGTAATTTCATAATGAAATTATAGAAGTGTACTAGGCTAAACAGTAGAAGTTAGTGCAGTGTTCTAAAAATTTAGATTCCAAAATCTGCATTTGGGCTTCCAAGCAAGAGCTTTAGGTTTTCAGTATTTAAGTTTTTTATTTAAATGTCTCATACTCTCTGTTTTATAATTGAATTTTAGTTGTGTGCAAGAGGGAATAAATACATTGACGTAGTGGTCTCCAGAGAACCACAGTTACCTCATCTGAAAATAATGTTTGATTTTGCATGCTGATTATGTTGTGACAGGGGTAATGAGGTACAATAATTTAAAGGTGTATATGGAGCAATTATACATATTATGTATTTTAGGAGGTATGCTCCATGCTTTAGGGAAATGAGCAACTTGATGATAGGACTGAAACGTGACATCCACTGAGGTGATCAGCTCTGGTGCAGGTGTGTTCTACAGCAGAGCAGGGGAACATGGCTTACAGGGGGTTCCTCAGCCAGGGAAGCCCCAGGGGAGCACAGAGTCCTACCAGGAGCCAGCTGCTCTTGTGAGACTGGCTTACTCTCCTGGCATGTGTGAGCATGGCAATGGTGGCCATCCCCTCTTCCCAAAGTAGGCAGCCCTAGTGAGCTCTGTGGCCAGGAGCACCATGGCCAGGGCAGGTGGGCAGGTCACGGTGTGGCAGTTTGCTCAGCAGGGTGTGCAGGGACGATGACAACTCAGGGGAGGAACATCCACTGGCCAAGTGCAGACACAAGAAGTCTACCAGCAAACAAGCCATCAGCAAAGGTCAGGGGCACTCATCCCACCTGACCCCCAAGGAAGAATGGTGGGCACTCATCTGAGAGCAAAGGCTGCATCTCTGATGGAGGCTCTACACTGTCTGTCCTGACAATGGTCAGTGCCTCCACGGAGACAGGACTGCCGAAGGAGAAGATTGCAGTGCAGAACTCCGACTGCAGAAAGTGGATAGAGGCTTCTCCTGGGGCAGGGACAGGACAGCAGGCCTGCCTGCCAAAGGTGTGCCAGGTGGGGAAGCTCCTGTGGCAGGTGGCTGAGCTGCAGGAGGCAGCAGGAAGACTGCATAGCATCAGGATGGCTGAGAAGGAGCTGGTTCAGTGGAGTTGCATAGCTGCTTCCAAGTGCAGTCTGCAGCAGACCCACAGACCATGGCCAAACAGCCAAAACCTCCCCCACTGGCACACACAGAAGGGAGGGGAAGCAATAACATAGCAGAATGTAAGCAAGGACTTGCAGGAGGAAGATGCCTCCCCAAAACCTGAGGTGCCCCTGCAGAATTGTTTCACTACTGTGCAGACTGAAAAGGAGAGACACATCACACAGGAGAGATGCTGGAGCTGAGTAAGGAGCCTGACCCCATAACACCCCCATATAACGATAAAAACAACTAAGAGAAGGCGAGAGGTGATAGTAGTAGGTGACTCACTTCTGAGAGTCTTATTTGCCAATATCAGGTGCTCTCTGGAGAGGTGTGATGTTTGCCAGAGCCTTGTATTAGGGATGTCTCTCGGGGTGTGACCCCAAGACAGGATGTCACCAGTAGACTACCAAGCCTCATGCAGTCCTCTGACTTCTATCTGCTGCTGTTACTTGACATGGGCACCAGCGATACAGTCTGAGGAAACAAAACAAGTCAAGATGGATTACAGAGCCCTGGGAGCAGCAGTAAGGGATTCTGAAGTGCAGGTAGTTTTTTCATCAATCCTCCCACCCATAAAAAAGGAGTTTGAAAGGGTCAGTCAAATATGGCAAATTGGCAAATGGTTGCAGAACTGTTATCCCAGGGAGACATTCAGGTATTTTAGAGCATGGAGCTTGCTTGAGGAACCTGGTCTGGTGTGGCTCTTTGGTTCCATCTGTCAGACAAGAAGAGCATCTTCAGTCATTGGCTTGAGGAAGAGGACTTTAAACTAAAGTTTCTGAAGGGGAGGGAACCTCAATCCATCCCACTCCTACCAGTCTGATGCCTGTGGCAGCCATAGGTGTCCAGAGTCTGGAGTGGGATCATGGATCAGCAGAAAAGCACCTGAAGAACAGCACAAAGGAATTCCAGCCACTCCAGCCAGTAAGTTGCCTTCATCAGAGGCCCATCTTGGATGCTTCTATGCAAACACACACAACATGGGAAGTAAACAAGAGGAGTTAGAGGCATGTGCATGCCTGCAGTCTATGATCTTACTGGCGTCACAGAGACTGGTGGGATGACTCTCGTGATTGGAGTGTTGGAATGAAAATATGCAAGATGTTTAGGAAGGATAGGCAGGAGAGACGAGGAGGGCCTGTAACCCTCAGTGTCAGTGGATGTCAATGCTGGAGTGCATGGAGCACTGCCTGGAGATAGATAAGGAGCCGATCGGAAGTTTATGAATCAGGATTAAAGGGAGAGCAAGGAACAGGTGACATTAGGTGGGGGTCTGCTACAGACCACCTAACCAAGAAGATTGAGTGGATGAGGCTCACTGTAGACAGGAAGGAACAGCCTCACATTAGCAATTCCTGGTCCTCATGGTGAGCTTCAGCCACCCAAATATCTCTTGGAGGCACAGCACAGTAGGCCATAAGCAGTCCAGGAGGTTCTGTAATGTGTTGATGATGGCTTCCTTCTGCAAGTGATGGAGGAGACAAGGAGAGGTGCTATGCTGGACTTTGTTCTCACCAACAAGGAAAGACTGGTGGGGAGTGTGAAGCTCAAGGACTGACTGCAGTGACCATGAAATGGTGGATTTTAAGATACTTGGAGCAGCAAGGAAGGTGCCCAGGAAGCTCACAACCCTGCACTTTGGAAGAACGATTGCCTCTCCAGCAATCTGCATCTGGTTTGGGTAAATCCAGAGGAGACTGGATTGAGAGTGGTCCTGGGTGGAAGGACTAGGAGGTGCTCATTGACAAGAAGCTAAACATGACCTGGCAATGTGCATTTGCAGCCCAGAAAGCCAGTTGTGTCCTGGGCTGCATCAAAAGCATGACCAGCAGGTTGAGGAGGTGATTGTTCTCCTTTACTCTGCTCTCCTGAGATCCCACCTGGAGTACTGTGTCCAGCTCTGGGGCCCCAACTAAGGAAGGGTGTAGAGTGAGTCCAGAGGAGGCCATAAAGGAGATGAGAGGATTGGAGCACCTCTCATATGAGGAAAGGCTGAGAGAGTTGGAGTTGTCCAGTCTGGAGAAGAGAAGGCTCCAGGAAAACCTTATTGTGGTCTTCCAGTACATGGAGGGGAGAGCAGGAGAGGGACTTTATACAAGGAGTCATGTACTGACAGGACAAGGGTTGATGGCTTTAAACTGAAAGAGGGTTAGGTGTTATGTAGAAATTCCTTAGTGTGAGCTTGGTGAGACTCTGGAACAAGTTGCCCAGGGAAGGTGTGGATGCCCCTTCCCTGGAAGGGTGCAAGGCCAGGTTGGATGCAGCTTTGAGCAGTCTGGCCTTGTGGAAGGTGTCTCTGTCCATGGCAGGGGGCTTGAAACTGGATGATCTTTGAGGTCCCTTCCAACCAAAACCGTATTGTGATTCTATCTGCATCTTTAAAAAATGTACATGTTTATACTGATACTTTTAAAAGTTTGTTTATTTTTTTGGCATATCAGGTCCATATTATAAGTAGGTACATTAAAGGTGTAACTAGGTATTGGTGGTAGTGAATTATTAGGACATCTTATTTGAAAAAGTTAGTTCAGTGCTTTGCAAACTTTGTTCTAGAATGACACCATCTCATTAGATCCATTCGTTTAGAGATATATACTGAAGCTGAATATGTCACTCATTAAGTCTTTTTTTGTCTAATCTTACCTAACACTTAGAATACTTTTTTGTTTTTTTGGTTTGTGTTGGATTCTATTGAAGTAATTAAAAGCAAATTAATTTGTAGTTTTATGTAATAGTTTTTTTTTCTTTTAGGGCTTTTATTTCTGTTTGTTAATTTCAAGTTTTTTGGTGTAGGCTTTCATGAGAAGGCTCAAAACAAGATTCTAATGATATTTTAAAAAACAGATTTTCCCATCTTTGATAAATGTATAGCTGCATGGTCATGATTAGAATTAATTTTTCTGCCATTTGTGAAGGGTATATAATGCACACCTATGGGTTCACAATTCTGTTTGTGGAGTCTGTGCAAAGTGACCATATGTGTATGGGATTCGTTTATAATGAATGGCAGTGTGGTATGAGTTTTCAGGCTACGTTAGTTGATCTATTTCTCTTAGTGATAAAAGATCAGGGAATGCCATAAGGTGCTACTGTCAAGCAGTAGCTGTAGTTCTTTGGGAAAAAAAATTAGAATAGTCAATTATATTCTGAAAATTAAGGATGATGACCTTGATTAATTTCTTCTGAGATTGTTACTCAAAATCCACTTGGTGTTCCACATCTAATATGTTCGTGATGAAAATTCAGAGCATAATCTCTTCTGTATGTCAAAAAGAGCTGCATAACTGTGTTATGATATCAAGAATGAGGTGTTACTTCACTTTCATGAACCTTTAAGGCACCACATTAGCATATCACAGTGCATGGACCCCTCTGGAAAGCTGCCTGTGTTGGAGTTGCACATGATTTCCATAAGATGCAGCTCTGTCATTAATCACAGCTGGCTGGACCATCAGCCCAGGGCAGGCAGTGGTGTTCCCATCCCAGCCTGTCTGCCAGGCAGCGCCTTCACTCCTCTGTCCTGCCCACCTGCCACCACCAAGGTTAGCCAGTCCTAACCAGGGAGCAGGACAAGAGCAGCCCATTTCTCTGCCTCTTTACTCCATTAAATAAAGTTAGATTAATACAGAAACATTTTACAATCCTGCAGTTTACACATATGGCAACATTTCTGGCTTTAATGAATCATTGAGATGCTGTCTTCCACAGATGCGTATTCTCACAGTTTAAAGCAGAGAATAAACAGCATTTATGTCCTTGCACTGCCATGCCTGTGTTTGCTTTGTAAACCTCCTCCCTCCACCCACAGGGCAATAAATCCTTCCGGGACTCCTACAAGTCTGTAACTGTTAGCTTGAATTTACTCAGATCTAGAAACTGATAGGTAGAAATTAAGTATCAGATTTTTTTAATGAAAACTGCTTTTTGTGCATTGTTTCTTGTATAATTTACTATGTGGAAATTCTTCTCTTGTTTGTGGCCCCCAGTCATTAGACTATGGGTATTTATCAACTCTACCTTTCCCTCCTATTCCTTTTCAAGCTCAAGACTGTGTGGAGGACAGCTTTTTTACTTGAAATGTGATGGAGATGTCTGACACCCAGCAGGATGCTGAGCCTTTCTGTTCCCTAGAGGAACATAAAGGACCACTAAGGCCCACATTGCAAGGCAGACTCCCACATCACCAAAGCAGATGGGGATACACTCTGTACTAACACCAGGCACTGAAAGGATTTCCAAGATGGGAGATCATTGTCAGAGCTCAGGGATAAGAAAGGGAGCAACTAATACCCAGGACAGCATCCATAAAGCCTGATCATGGAGCAGAACTCCTTGAACATTAGCTCCTTTTTGGCCCTTGCCTTCAGTTCTTACAGGTGAAACCTGGCTGCCTCCCTGCTGCTGGAAGCAAATGTACCCTATAAATCACTTCTGGCACTCAAGGAGACCTTTCTTCATGACAGGGACATATATCCTCTTTTCATCAGCCTGAAAATTTCTCCTTTGTAGGTATCAGTAACACCACAGGAGACTAAGTGACTTTCCTCACAGGTCCTTCAGTGACCGTGCACACAGCTATGTCCCCAGTGTACCACGCAGTGCCCTGTAGGAATGCCTTTGAAGCAAGACAGCCATATGTTCTGTTTCTTTAATCTGAAGGAGAAAGGGAAACTATTTCCCCTCAGACCTGGGTACTTTAATACGCCACAGACTCAGACTGGTAACTTTTAGCACAGTAGCACTCCAAAGGATGATTTGGGATCCTGGGCATTATGATAATACACATTATTGAATTCATTGCTGCGTTCAGCAGGCTTACCGTATGCAGGTTATTGCACATCTCAAAGAACCATGACCACTGTAGAGTAAAATGCTCTTCTTTCTGAAAGCATTTTAGCACATCTGCTCCTAGATTCAGATAATCGTAACAAATTAAGTGCTTGGATGCAAGCCAGCTTTTAAGTGCAGGCTTTGAGCAAGCTCCAAGGCAAGCTGGGAGAGCAGGCAGGCCACTATTAGCAGTGTAGAAGTCCATCATTTATTCTTCCACACCTTGTAGAAATGTCATGGAGCCAGCTTTGGACAGCCATGACAGGTATGACATTGCCTAGATTTATAGAGATCCACAGTCAGTGATAAGAGTTGGGGGAGCTCAGTCAGACCAAGGAAGCGCAGAAGGATTATTGTGAGACACCGTTACCAGAGGGAAAAGCTTTCTCAACTTCTCCACAAAATAAAAATCAGATCAAGGTCATTTTGTGTCTAGAGCTGTACTCCAAGCACTGAACATTGACAGGGTGAGCCTTTGCTGGTGTTAGGTGCTAATCATAATACTTGTCTGGTGCATATTTTACATACATATTTATGTAGATGACACAACACGAGGTCTCTGTTTGTGGTTGCCAATACTTTGTAATCCCTGATCACTGTACCTTACTTTTCTCATCATGGTGATGATGAGGGTGATATCTACAGATACAGGGACCATAATTCTGTCATAAAGTACTCAAGAGAGAAAAGCAGCAGTTGAGTCTGGTGAGTGTAGCATTTGTTATTGTACAGTTGTAGCTGGCTTTCTAACAAAGCTTCAGCTTGGTCTCTTTAGCATATTATTCCTTAGGAGCATACTGGCACAACTTCTCTCTCTACTGACACAACTATGAAATATGTTTATTCAAACAAGTTAAAAGAAAAAAAGTACAAAAAAAATGCAGCTAGTCAGCCAAGAAAGCTTTCCAGTTTTCTGTTGTATTTAATTTCTTTTCTATTGTTGGGGGGTTTTTTGTTTGGTTGGTTTTTTTTTTTGTTTGTTTTGTTTTCTAATGACTTTTGTAAGTTGTACTTGTTCCAGTTGGAGTTATGCATTTCAGGTAAGGTCTGATTTTTAAAGCCACAGGTTAAAAAACACCCCAACATTTAGAGCAGAAGGGCATCAGTCATCACTAGTCATGGCAGCATTTCAGGTGTCTGTACTTGGGAGCTAGTAGCTAGTAAGAACTCCATGTAGTCAACTGGTACCAGGGCTTCTGTTTGGGATGCCTAGGTTTCGCTGTAGTGCAAATCAGCTAAAGACCAGGCAGGCATGCTTTTTGAAGAAATACATGGACATACAAATTGTCCAGTATAGTATAGAGCATTTCATGGACTCACAGAATGGTTTGGTTTGGAAGGAGCCTTTAACAATAATCTAGTCCAACCCCACTGCCGTGGTCAGGGACATCTTTTACTAGACCAGGCTCCAACCCCCATCCAACTTCCAGCAATTCACATCCACAACTTCTCTGGGCAACTCCTTCAAGTGCCTCACCACTCTCAGAGTAAAGAATTTCTTCCATGTACCCATCTAAATCTGTCCTCTTTCAGTTTAAAACTGCTACCCCTTATTCTTGTCCTGTCAATACGGATCTTGGTAAAAAGTCTGTCCCCATCTTTCTTCTAAATCCACTTTATGTATTGAAAAGCCACATCCTCATCCCAGATCCTTCTCTTCTCTGTGCTCTTAGCCTGACTTCACAGCCTGCCTCTCTTTCCTGTGCTGTGGTCCCCTGAGCTGGAAGCAGTTCTCCATGTGTGACCTCACCAGGGCAGAGAAGGGGAAAGGGGAAAATCACCTCCCTCAACCTGCTCTTCAGGCCTTTTTTGGTGTAACCCTGGGTAATGTTGGCTTTCTGGGGTGTAGGTTTCATCCAGGGGGTTTTATCCACTGGAATCCCTAAGTCTTCCTTAACAGGACTACTCTCTCTCAGTTCACCACCCAGCCTTTACTGATATGGGTGATTGTCCCAGTCCAGCTGCAATACTTTGCACTTTATTGCATTTCATGAAGTTGATATCAGCCCACTCCTCAAGCCTGTCAATGTCCCTCTGCATGGCATCCCAATTTTCAGTAGAATATATGCCAGTGCAAAAAGGTTTGTGGTAAGCAGCATGCCAACTTTTAGTGCTATGAGACCGATCTCCAAGATGGTATACTAAAAGTAATTTCTATCAAAATATCAAAACATGTTTTGTCTATGTATTTTCCTAAATCAGATATTCAAAGGTGTTCCTTCCAGTGACAGAACTAGCATTCTTGTCCCTTTCCCAGGAAATAAAATACCAAATTCTGGCATGCTTTTCAGGTAGCAATTGTACCTCCCCGTTACAGCCAGGTTCTGCAGAGTCTGAAATATCAGATTTAGGATCAGCTAGTTCAGGAGATAGTGTATTGAGGGACAATGGTAAGGCACCTGGAAGCCATGGCAATTCCTGCATCAAAGCTGTGTATAGGCTGGGTCTGTTACTGGAATCCCAGATCTACCCCACATACGTCACTTCAATTGCAGCAGAAAGTTCAGTGCTGGGCTGCAGGGGCAGGCTCTGAAAGACAACGTGCAGATTGCTGCATAACGAAGGACGTGAGTAATGAAACAATAGAGTTGTTTTAAAAAGCCTAAGACTTGATGGAGAATAAGAGATGCGAACTGACTGCAAGAAATGTAACAGACAGAACTTTGCAACGATTAGCAGATTTCAAAACACTGGTTTATGTTATATTGCTGACACATAAAAATGCCCTTAATGAATTTTTTTTTTTGAGAGGTTGCAAAGTTGCTGATATATGCCACAGAGCTTTTCTACAATGCGTATCATTCCCTAAGCATGGATATGATACACTGCTTGATGGTTCATCATATTAGATCCAAAACTAGGTAATAAAGTGATTCATCCTGAAGGCCTCTTAGTGCCAGAATTGTCATTTCAGATTTGAATACGTTCATTTTATTTATTAAATTATCTGAAACAATAGAGCAGTAATGTCAAATAAATTAATAAATAGTTGATACTAACAGTAAAAGCAGTTGATGTACTGATTATTGTATTGTTTTCCTTTTATTCTTATGTAGAGAGGCTTCACTTTGGCTTTTGATATTTCATGGAACTGATGTGAACAACTTTTTTTTTAACATTTTATTTAAATATAATGAATTTGATAGCACTGAACAAAATCTTATCTACTATTACAGATGTCAAGACTTGTTCCTAACACTAAGTGTTCCATTATTAGTTTACAATCTAAAAAGTTTCATAAATTAAAATAGCATTCCTAAACAGTAGATTTGGTGTTTTGGTCTCTGATTAAGCTGACAGATATGTAAAATCTCATATAGCCAGTCAAGTCCCTGGTGCAGCTGCAAGTGCTAAAGAGTGCAAGTTATTCCAGCTAAGATCAACATTAATTTACACTCAAATATCTTTCCCAGCCTGCCCTTTCTATTCACGTAATGCAGTTGTTTTGTGCTGATTCCACTACTTTGTGGCAAACTATTTTTTTCTCATTGGACTCTTCCAATACAAAAACCCAGAAGACGAACTGAAGAGAACATAACAGTGACCTTTAGAAAAAAACATTTCCTGTTTGATGTAGGAACCAGTTTAAAATCTCATATTTGAATTACTCAGGTTGATTTTTTTGAGTGGATTAGTCTCTGAAAATTACGTAATGTAATTATTCCAATCCTCACATAAGTACAAAGATTTGAAACCGCAGCTTAAGCATCTTAGCAAGATGCATGGTAGGTGGTTTCTATCAATCTTGTCAGCCTAGGTTTAAATTTGGCCTGGATTTACAAAGTTGTTTACAAGTTGTTTGATATCATGAAAGCCATTCGTGCTGGTGTGGTTATGTGTGAGTGCTATGATTGAAGTTTAAATGTTAAGAAAATATGCATACATATGAATTTTAAACATATCTGTGCTGGGGTTTTAGGTTGTTTTGTTTGTTTGTTTGGTTTGATTTTTTGGTAGCAATTATATTAAAATGCTTCCACGGGGAAAAAAATTAAGCAGTTTCTTTCATTCATTTTCTTTTAAAAGCACGAAAAGAGTGCTTGAAGTTGGTTCCCAAAATGTTTGAGTTTCACAGTCTCAGGAGATTTCTACTGTTTCAGTGTGGTTACAATAAGGCCTCTATCTGAATTTCATCCAGTTCAATGGTCTAATGAAACTGTAAAGAAATGAGGAGAGCATTATTTCCTTTACTCATTGCAGTATCACTTCTATTTTTCTGTGGTTTAAAGTAAAATTTGGCTGTCGTTAATTGCACTTATAAAATTTTTCTTTAGATATGTTCAAGAGGCTGGGTGATCCTATAGTAGACTAAAACTACCTTAAAGTGTGCTGTTAAAGCATGAGGCTTTAATGAGAACTTTAAAAAAATGTAGACAAAAAGTTTAACAAAAGGAACAATGAGGTATTGGAGGAATGGAGCATGGGTTTTATTTTTTTTGGGGGTCTTCCAAGATCCTTGTCCAGTCAGGACAAGGCAGTCCAGGCATTATGTGAAGTTTACCTGCAGCACTGTGCAGTCAGGAGAAGAGAGTTCACTGACAGCAGGAGCAGACTGCTGAGTACTGGCTCAGCTGAAATGCTGCCACGAGAAAGATCAGCTTTATCTGAGCAAATGATACTTTCTGAACTGTAGAAAATCCCTTCAGTCAGTTAAAAGATCTCGTCTTTTTCTTCTGCATATTTGTATCATTCACATTGTGAATGTAAAGTATGGATACACAGGGGAATCACTCCTTCCCTAGCACTGTTGGGCAAGGGGGAGAGACAGTTGTAGCAGCAGTTAGAACATGAGAAAGACAGTTTCTAGGAATTTTTTTTTTACTTTGAAAAGTTTAAAAATACAAATATTTAAATTCATTTATTGGAACAAAATGTATATATTTTTCTAAAGGTGTGTTTGCAAGTCCCACTATTGCTTTGGTCGAATGAATAAAGCATAAACCAAGCCATAATTACCTACAAACAAGGATTTACAAGCAGAACAAAACAGACAGTGCAAACATACACCATCTTTTTTTGTTCCATCACTTTAATAAATTCAGACAGAAATCTGAATGCAAGCAATACAACCTCTGACTCCCAAACTGTCAAGAGGATTAACTAACAGAACTAACATCTCTTTCCTGAATCTAATCTCCATTAGTTTGGTATTTAACACAGCAAATATAATGACTAGCAGAAGTATCTTCCACAAAAAAATCATAAAGCAAGCAGGTTTTATTTCTAATTTTTTCATTATATTGTAAATTCATAAATCTTTCTTTACCATAGGAGGGTAGAAAAAAACAAAATAATTTTTACTTTATCATCGAAACCACACTCAAATGGAATGTAATATTTCATGTATTGGGAAAGAGTATCTAATTTTTAATACAACAATGTATGCTGAGAAAAAACTCTGACTACTGCTTGACTAAAGTCTTTTTAAAAATTATTATTTAAATTTTACTTAAATGAAGTACTGTGAAAAAATAATTTTAAAACCCTGCTGACAACAGAAAAGCTTTTACTATGAAATTAAATAGCAGTGTGGTATAGCTTTTATGTATGAACTACATGTGGTCATGCAAAGGGTTAAGCTGTGTGATTTCAGGATAAAAGGTTTCCTGAGTTGACTATTATTCCTATGGTCTGCCAACAACTTTGCAATAAATGGAATGATTTTTATGGGAATGTGGTTATTCACAGCAAGACTACAGTTGGTGTCAGTATGAAAAATTCTTCTTTAGTAGATTCTCTCAGCAGGAATAACAGATCTGAAAGAAAGGCAAAAAGTAGCTACAGAGAACTCTGGCTGGTGTTGGTGACAAATTATGTTTACAAAATGATGTGGTAACCCATTGAAAAAAGAAGAAATAAGAACAACAGTAAATCAGAGTATTGCTTCTCAAAGTACTGCTGTCCCAAAACAAGTTACCTGTGATTGTGAGTATTGTTTAATACTCCTTTTTCTTGCCATAAAGTAAGTGAGACTTCTAGGCTTTCAGTTGCAGGGGTGTGAAAAAATGCTTCAGAAATCAGTAAAATTACCTCAAAGTTATACCAAAGTCCATGGCAGAACATGAAACATTGGTAGATATTAATTAAAACAATTCAGAAGAAAGGAAATCAAAAATCACTTAATTAGAATTTAATATAATTTTATAATTATTTACTATATTTATGATTTTTCTAAATTCTATTACTTCCTGAATCACTTGTCTGTCTTTTACATTTTGAAATGATACTGTAAGAAGAAAATCATGATGGAGAATGCATTGAAATATTGATGAACTTAATATTAACAGTTCTATTAACAGTTCTATTAACAGTTATCCCATTTACATTTGGTTTGTGATAAGCTTTCAGAATGCTAAAAAGATTAACCCACTGATAAAGTGTGCAGCACCACCAGTATAGCTGGTATTGTCTTCCATTCAAAATGAAGATTAAAGTTACATAGAATTTAATGGTTCTCTTACTAACATACAGCAAATTCATGGGTTTTAGTTGCTCCACCATTCCTAAGTTAAGTTGTTGGAACATGAAAGGGGTTATTATTATTTGTATTGTTTGGTTCAGGGTGTTTTTTTAAACGAGGTAGGTAGCAGCTCTTTTAAGAAGTAAACATGACACCTTTGAGTGTTTCCTGCTCTTTGTTTTCCTCATTGACAATTAGCTCTATTTAAAGCATTTCATTTGAAAACCTATCTAGGAGTGTTGCAAAACCTCAGTTTTTTCATTATGGCATGAGTTTAGCTTGTTGTGCTGGGATCGCTAGCAAGGAAGAAAATCAACCTAGATGTGTCAATGTCAGTAAAAAAGAAAAAAAATCCAGTATAAAGCAACTGTGTTGTTGATAGGTGGAAGTAAACCACTGTTGAGATAAAGGGATAGGTTTACTGACCTAAAAGTAAATATTGACCATGATGATGCCAAGGAAAATAAATTTCTTAGAAAATTGCATTTCACATTCTCTCAAAATAGAAAAATCACATGTGCATTTTTTAATATTCTAAGAAATGTTTCTTCAGAAATAATATAGAAACGTTTTAAAAATAATCTATGAAAGAAAAACTTTTTGCTTGAGAACAGTTTTCAAAAGAGTGTAATAGTTAAAGGTGAGCTGAAAGTGGAATCAGCTCTTGGTGACCATTGAATGTAATCGTTCATGATTGTTTTTGCCAGATGAGCTTCGTTTAGCAATAAACAATGGACAGAAGCTCATATTCAGACCTCTAGGTCTTGTTCTACCACTGTGAGAAATATCTGTTTTCCTTGAGGCACGAATATGATTTTGGCAGAGTTGGTTTGATTTGGCTGTGATTGGAGGATGGATCCTGGAAAGTCTTAGTGAACCTTTGGCTCTTCATTTCCTAACTAGTTAGCTAGATGTTGAATAAGAAACACCTGAGGTCACTTCTTAAAAAAAAAACCACCAAACATAGAAAGTACTGTAGAACATACTGAAAGTAGATCTCTGGGCCATCAGACTCAAAAAAAATAAGCAATTACAGGAAAGATTGTTGAATAAGCCTTATTCCTGGTGAGATACGAGGAATGGTTTCAGGGAGAGGAAAGCTTCAAACAGAGCTGACTGAATTATTTTCCTCCCATCCCCCAAATACCATGAGGATGGCAGCTGAACAAATCTTTGGTCACCCAGAGTGGAGTCATCAGGTCCCTACAGAGGAATGTCTATTCAAAAATTGCTTTTCTCACTTGGTTGAAAGAAGAGTTCACCTCCTCCCAATGTTTGTGGTGTCTATAATGGGAACCTCCTGACCAGATAGTGGCTAGGGATGCTTTATGAGAAGCATGTGATTCACTTCTGAGAGTTCTTCTTCATCAACAGAAAGTTCTGGGGAAGCCAAATGTAATTACTCCAAAACCTTTTAGCAGCATTAAATTTATTTTTAGAGATATAAACCTTATTTTTAAAGTACTGTACGTTCTATGAAGAGTTGGCAAAGACAAGTTCACTTTCTAAGGAACTCATTAACAATTGTCAACTCCCAGCAGGCATCAGAGCAGTTCCCTTTGCACATTCAGACTGAGACACAAAGCCCATCTATTTGCATTTCATTTTCCACAGTAGCAATTCAAGAACAGCTCAGTGGCAATGCAGGAAGGAAGGGTAGAGAGAGGGAAGGAAATACAAGTCACAGCACAGAGTTTTCGCTAATATGTGTGTGAGGGAATGACTGGAAATAGTTTCTCATCTGTGGTACTACTACCAGGGGTGACTTGCAGAAAGTTCATGAAGTTTCATGAATGTGGGACTAAATTACATCACACATGTAGCTGTAGGTAAATGAACAAAAATGCAAAACAAAGTCTTCATTCAGGCAGAACTGTGGCTTTACTGGTGTGTGCAAAACACAGCTAAAAGCCTCAACCCATCTGAAATGCAAGATGCCTGGCTGTTGTGGAATGTGCTGCTGCAGTTCCTGAGTGTTAGAGCTACAAAGAATAACAAATACCTCCTTTGCTCACTTGAGAAGACCATTCCTATAGGCTTATGCAACTTATTAACCACTTAATTTCTTTCACATGGCAAATGACAAGTACCTTCATGCTAGGTGCCACTAAAAACAGAGCCTATACAATTTCCTTTCTCAAGAGGATCACATGGGTTGTTCTTTGCAGATGTACAGCTGAGCTGAAATACCCAGGAGCCCACCATGCTCATAAGTATCATTTTATCACTTTATTCACCTTTCTGTTGCTTTTCCCTGAGTTGCCAGCTGGGCTTAAACCACCACAGGCTGTAAGGTGGCACAAAAACTTTTGTCTCTGTAGCTGGCACTCTTAGAGCTCTGGCAAAGGACAGTTGTCCTCTTCTCTGGCTGGGCAAGGCAGTGATGGGTCAGCTCACTCCCTACTTCTGAGCAGCAGCAAAAGGGCCAGCACCTGCCCCACAACAGTGGGAGTGGGAAAGAACAGGAAAGAGAAAATTCAAAGTGCTCTGGAAGGGTCTTCAGGCTGCCCATAGAAGAAAATACTTTTGCTGTCCATACTGGCAAGGTTAGCAGAGAGAATTTTAAACCTTGGGTTTGTCTCATTAGCAGACAAGTACAAAGATGGGAGACTCACTCCCTCAAAGTATTGCAGCTTTCATTTTAAACATAGGCATTTAGAAGACTATCAACAGCATCAAGGCCCCACGAGTTTGAGTTAATTGGTCATGTGGAACTGAAAGACACAGCTTAGGTCAGCTTGTGAAAATTTCCACATGAAACCCTTGTTTCCAGAGAAATGAGACATTTTAAGGCTTTTGTGGAAAAATCATTCTTTTCATAAGTTTAATTTTTAGATGCTTTAAAATTTTAATATATTTTAACAATCTTTAGTGTATAGTTTCAACAAAATCTGTATGTTCCTAAAAGTATTCTTTCAAGATAACGAGTTTGAGAATAATTCATTACATTCTGATGACATTCATGGCTTTCTTTCTTCTTAAAATACCTTCATATTTTATTTTCACTGTCTCTCATTAATCATATAATTTTTATCTCTTTGAAGAAGTATATATTAGCAGATAATAAGAATTATATAATGGAGAAAGTATTTACATGTGAAGTGCTGGCCTTTTAAAATACAGTTAATTTGACTCACTGAGCACCATTCTCTCCAGGAGTGACACAGACTCTTCAAGCAGATACACTTGAGTCTTACTTAGCTGTTTCCATCTATTGGTAAAATTCTTTCTCTGACATCACTTGTCTTGCAAAATATAGAGAATAATAATAACAGAATAGAATAGAAAAACAAATTTCTTTGTCAGAGTTGGAGCAAGAACTGACTGTTAGAGAGGCAAGCTACTCTAGCCACTGCAGTTGCCATATAGATAGTTCTTTAGGTCGTGTTTTATTTTAAATTGGATTGTTCCAGTTACAAGGTGTAGTTGAAATGAAAATTTAAACCTTGGTTTTAGCATAGCTACTTCAATAAACACAAGTTGCAGAATAAGATCTTTATTTTGGAATATACACTGTTTACTTTAGGAGTATCATATTTGATCCAAATGTGTTTGTTGATGTAAGCAAGCAAAATAGGATTTTAATCACTTTTTCTATTAGAAAAGAATGGCATCCATTGTGTGCTATAAAAGGGTTACATGTTCAGTGCAGGGGAGTACTTTAAAGTCATTAGCTGTGAACAAGAGTTTGTAAATAATTTCAGTTCTTAGTCCTCAGTGTCTATAACAGCTAATAATCTATATAGATAATAAATTTTTTTGGTTCTGATGTTCCATTTAACAATAAAAGATAGGATTTGGGGGGTTTTGGTGGGGTATTTGTGAGCTTTTTTTACATTATAAGCTTCTCTTTATAGTCTTAAGTTTAAAATGGGAGCATTTTGAAAGCCTTCACAGCCCAATTTAATTCCTTGACTGTTCATCCACAAATTGTCAGACAGAATGAAGTAGATTTCAAGAACTCTCTTTGTTCTTAATATCCTGTGCCTGACCCACAGGTAATCTGCACCTTTTTCTTCAGCACGGAATAATTGTGGTGGGAAAGAAGAGAAAATGTTAGGGTCACAAAGTGCAGGCTAGACAGAGATGACAGGTCCTGCCAATTGAGTGCCAGTGTTGAGAAGCTGCGAACCGCGGTCGCTGCCCTTTCACATGGATTTGTGCTGTGCGCTAACAGGCGCTCCGCGATGACGGCTTAGGAAGCTCAGCACTTCAGCCTTTGTTGCCTTGGCTTGAAAGGAAATGCAGAGGGTTTTGTATATTTAGCAAGCACAGAAGTACAGTAGAGAAGCATTAGGCACAGTCCATACTATATATATATATATATATACATACAAATATATATACACATACATACACACACACACACACACACACAGAGGATGTAGATGTGCTGTTGTTCATTTTTCCAACCTGCACATACCAGGGATTTTATCCTCCTAGCCAAGTGAAAACCAGAGGTTGACTTCTAAAGCTTAATGCATGGTGGCAAATAGTGTTGGAGTCCTTGCATGTCACAGTTGTAGTCACAACTCTGAGTAAAAAGATGGGGGCGGGGGAGTGTTGAATAGTTGTTCACAAACTAGGTTTAAAATATGTAATTGTTGCCTGGAAAAAAAAACTCTGAAAATCTGTAACTCTGTGATTCCGAAAGAAGCATGTTGTGATGGCTAATAGGAGTGATGAGTATTTGTGGAGTAGATAATAGTCTTAAAGGGTATATACAACTGAAAGGGCATATATCTTATTGCTGGAAAAGACATAAACAGAAGTACTGCTGTCATAAAAAGCTGCATTAAAATCACAACAGTGTACACTTGGGGATTTTCTTTTAATTTATTTTTTTTTTACAGATACATCACATTTATAAAGGATTGCATCTTAAACTTTTTTTGCTAGATCTGTTCTCACATGTACATGACCAAATTTCTCTACTGTTCAGTAGGGAAAATGAAGCAGTGGATATAATTGCGTAATGACAGATATGAGAGGAACAGAGAATCCCAGCAATCATTTCCTGTGAGTTGGCCAGCTTCCAGTATATCTCAATGGGCCCGCTGATGTAAAGGCAAAATGAAAATAGCTCATTCTGAAGGGTAGTTGTTGGTTGGGGATTTTTTTCCCTCGCTCATTTGACTCTGCAGACTAAGGTATTGGAACAATTAGTTGGCAGTGTGGTGTTAGTTTTCTCACAGTAAATTAAGAAGATTAGCCAAATGTGGAAGTGTATTTTAGCTATAATCAGCAGATTTGAAACTGTAATACTTCAGTATCCTCTGAGGTTATGTTAATATTATTCACATTATTCCTCTCTATAATGTGCAGACTTTTACAGAGTTACCTTATGTCAGTGTTTATTCAAAGACAGCAGAATCATTAGATTTATTTTTGTTAGTTTTGTACACAGAAATGTAGAGGATCAGCATGCTAGCTGTTGCGTCACTCCACTTGGCAGGTAGTATTGGCATGGATAAGAGAACTGTAATAACAGCCTTAATCTCTTTTTTTATTATTATTGTTATTAATTTTCCTACAGTAAATTGAGTAGTGAAGCATATTTTACATAATTATGGCAGAAGTACACAACTTGACGGGTGGTAGTGAAGGAGCAAAGTAATATAAATATTTGCAGAACATTTCTGCCATAAGTTAATGCTTTGCATATGAATCATTATAAAGATCCTAAGTTAGTTTAAAGGAGTGATTCCAGAGGACTACATAGGTCCAAGCATTTTAAGAGCTGTGAATGATGACTGTGGAGCATCTCTGGGAGTTTTTGGCTTGTCATACAAAAACAGAAAAGAGAAGGAGGAAAACTCAGCAGGAAGAAGTTAACAAATGCTTTGGGAATGGAATAGGGAGAAGACATAAGCTTTCCATGTACAAATCTTAGGCTAGACTCACCTAGTCATTCATTTTTGATTGTTGTTTGTCTTTGGCTTGCTGCATTTCACTGGAGACATTCCCTCAGCAAATGATTGCAGCAGCTTTAAGTTCCTCCTGCAAGCATGTATCTGCTGCTGCTTCGAGCCCCAAAGCAGAGCTGGTGGAAGGGAATGGAGAAACAAATCTCAGCTATTCCATGAAACATCTGTTGGTTTAATTGAGCTGCTGCAGGAGATTCAATCTAAGCTACCAGCTGTGGCACAGAAAGGTCTGAGGGACACAAACACATGGATCCATGCAAGCCAGCTGTGTGAAAGAGCAAAAAAGGACAGCATGGGCAGTAACTTCTTGAGCTACTATTGGTAGATTTGCCAAGTTACACAAGCTGACAATCCCATTTTCCCTGAAAGTATTATTTCTAAACAATACCAAGTGTGTTTTGCTTTCCAGGGATTGATCTGAAAGTGCAGAGCTGCATCTCAGCCTGTCTGGCTGAAATACAAATCTTCACTACAAACATGTTATCACTTGTAGTTCTTCCTGAAGATTTCAAACTGGATACACTGAAGTTGCAAGGTCAACATGTTTAGGAGCAAAACATAGATAGCTGCATAAGCTTTATATGTAAGCCACAGGATATTTTGCTCCTTATTTGCCAATTCAGCCTATTTTAAGAGACTCCTACAATTTTAATTTTCTGCTTTGGACTTGACTGCTAAACTGATTCTGTCATAATAAAATACATCTGCATAAATAACAGTGTTTCTACGAGGACTCAGTATTTGTTTCAGATATCACTTTGCCAGAGAAATAAGGGGGAGAATTCTACTACTGTATTTCATATGAAAATTTCACAAAAATGTCAAATACATTTGTGAAAGTTTGAAATGGTGAGCATGTGAATAGAGTTTGGTTTCTGGTTTGTTTTTTTTTTTTCTGGATGGCCATTGAGCTATAAGTCAGCTCCCCTCACAGAAGCTTTTCTGAGAAGTACTTGAGAGTTTTAGACTCTATGTGTATGTATACACCTCTGTGAAAATGTTCTGGTTTGAAGGGCATACTTTATTTTTTGGGCAGTGTTTTACCATATCCCTGATTATGGTGCATATTGAGCTAACTGCTATTTTAAATTGTTGACTGTGTGCGTGCTAGCTTATATCTAATCAGAGGACTGAGCAGTGTCTCAGGTAGCTCACAAATAGAATGTTCCACACAAACCAAGCAGGTGAAAACAAATACAAGGGGGTCTGATGGAAGAGTGGACCACATCAATTAATGATGGAATTGGCTTCTTTGAAAAATTACTCCTAAATAACTTACCTGCTAAAAGAGCAATTGCTAAATGAGTGTTTTTCCTTACTGTGTTCAGGGGTTGAAAAATGCAGCCATCACTCATTAGCCCAAAGTCCAAGTCAGCTAGACAGCGTGAAAAAATACCTGGCACTCAAAGCTCACATTTAGCCTCAAAGCCGTGCCCTGCCACTCAAAAGGAACAAAACAGTCCTGCACTGTTTGTGACCTCCCTTTAGCTGTAACATAGTGTCAATCACATTGGGCTTTAATCCTTTCCAAATTATAACATGTATCTCTTGTGCTTTGTTCCCCTCCTGACTTTTTTCCTTCTTTTATTCCTGACAAAAGAGGACACTATCTCTCTGTTATTACAGTCTGTATTTTGTCTGAAATTTGCAGTACTTGTGATGTTTTCTTAATTTTTCTTGCTTTCTTGACACTGTGTCTGTACCTTTGCCCTACCAGTTTTTAGTCTCGGATTTATTTTCTGGGTTTTTCTCTCAAAAATGATTATTTCTTTTGATGCCACAATTTCTATTTCTAATGTATCTCTGTGGTTTTCACTTTCTACCTACCAAGCAGATGGTTAGACAGAAGGGGAGAATGTCATGATCTGAGGCTTGTGATGGTCTCAAGATCTTGCATTGTGAATTAAAGCTGCAAATCTCCAGGTTCTCTCTAACTGTGGTATCTAAGATGTAGTGGTCTCATTCTTCTTGCCTCTGTCTTTTCCCTGAGATAGTTGGATTTGGAAAGTTTTTGGGTTATTCCTTCTTCCATCTGCTCCTTTGAGATGATGTGCTTCTACTCCTTCCTTTGGTTTTGTGGCTACTAAAAAAATAGTTTCTTTTTCCCAGATTTCTATTTTGAGTCCTCTTCTCCAGCAGCTTATTGCAGTTGTCGTTCATAGTTTCTAAGCTGGGGAAGGAGAAATCACTGAGCAGTAGAAGAGTAACTAATGAATTCTGGAGGGTGTTGCTTCTTTAGCTTACACTCAGCTCATGTTTGAATTGTTAATGTTGTATGCATTTGGATGGGCATTTGCTCTAGGTTTTAAACAGAAAAATAGTAAAAAATTATGTGAATTTGATAACTTGCTGAAGAAGCTTCTGGCTTTTTTTTCTGCCAAGTTGATTTTCAAAGCCTGGCAACACATGCTCACACTTGCAGTTTCAGCTGTGTCTGTACATCTAATGCATTTTGTCTGAGGAGAAAATTCACTGTATGCTGGTTAAATATGAGCAAATGTAATATTGTCTCTCCTGTGCTGGTTGTCACTACTACCTCTCTCTTTTGCACAAGCTACCTATGCATAAGACACAGAAGAGTAAGCATTACAGTAAGAATATGTTGTACAAATGCAAAAGACCACACCTTGTTCTTCAAAACATTTCAAGTTTCTGACGCATTTTTTATAAACCAATATTTTTAAAAATCTAGAATCCACAGCCTATGTGAGGCTACATAGGCTTCTTCAGCTTTTTTCTTATCTGAGGTTGTTGACCTCAGGAGAGGAGGAGAAGGTTACAGGGTCAAAGTCTTTTCCTCCTTGGAGCTTGCTGCTTGCTGGGAGAGGGTTGGCTGGAAAATAGATGTTTTAGAAAAAGGGTTGAGGGTCATGATTTTAATTCTGTTAGGGAACAGCTGGTTTGAGTTTCTTTCCACTTCTATCTTCCCTCCCTTCCTTACAAATCCATGGAGAGAGAAAAATTTGTTCAGAGGAAAACAACACAAAAATAAAGGATTGCAGCATTTTCATCTTTAAAATAAATCATATTTGTTATAGGACTTCACATTCGGAGAGAGAAGAGGAAATTATTAAAATAATTGAAATCCATTATTGTTACAAGCATTGAATTGATATTGATCTAGAGTGTCAGAGGTTTATTTGTTTTCCTGCCAACAGTTAAAATGTTAATAGTAATGTTTTAATGGATTTTTTTGTGGATAAACAATATACATTGCAATTTTTAATTTAGTGGCGGACAAAGCTAATTTTTAATGCATTGTGTTAGTTTGCAGACAAGCTGCTGAAGAAAGATGGTTTGATTTGGGTATTTCTGTTCAGATTTTCTTCGTCTTTGCATGCTGCTTTCATGCACTAAGACCAAAGCAAGAGAAGGAAACTCACAACTCTCAAATGAATGGCAAACTAGGAACAGATTTTTCATCTGCACTTCTCTGAAACACTGGCCTCAGGCTGTGTTGGTGTGTGGCTCAACAGCAATCAGAGGTCATAATTTCATTGGCGGTTAGCATCAGGTTTAATTTTTCTAATATGTTACATTTACTAAAATGTCTGGTTTCAGTTACACTTATGCACTGACTGAATCAGCTTTGAGCAGCATGATGTTTTAAGGTACCTGAAAGGCTACAAGAACGTTTATGGAACACATATGCTAATTGTTTTTAACCACTTTCCTTTCTAAACACAAAAATGTGTTTTTGGAAAGCCATTTAATAGTAGTAGCTAATGACGGTGTGCATTTATTCTAAGAAATGAGCACAAGGAATAGGTAAAATAGTTGTTTTAACAAGACTGCCATCTACTGATTTCCACAATTAAAAATATCCCTGATGACTAGATTGTTCGTAGATTTTTTTACAGCTTTGTTTTCAAGATTTGCAAAATCAAGAAAATGATAAAATCTTTCTGTCACCTTAGGAATGCGACCAGGTTCACATTGACGATGTGTCTTCGGATGACAACGGTCAAGATTTAAGGTACAAGAGAACTCATTAAGATAAAAAGTTGCTTTGCAAATTCCTTCCTGGGCAAGTGATGGGCTGCTAGAGTGCTCGCAGTAGCCTGCTGTCTTTTAACTGCCTTCTTTGCAAGCCAGCCAAGTGAGTAGCTGGTGGTTCAATGTAGCCTGTTGCCTTTTATTAATCGGAGGGGTTTTTTTGTCTCTGCCCAGCACATATAACTTTGGAACTGACGGCTTTCCTGCGGCTGCCACCAGCGCCAATCTGTGCCTGGCGACCGGCGTGCGCGGAGGAGTGGACTGGATGCGGAAACTGGCCTTCCGCTACAGACGAGTAAAAGAAATATACAACACCTACAAAAATAATGTTGGAGGCAAGTGACTCTGGAGTATCTAACAAACATGGATTAGAGGTCGTAAATGGGAAGAACTGGTTTCTTTTGGGAGTGTTTAGCGAGCTGTTTAGTTTGCAGTGTGCAGAAAGTTGTCTGAGCTGGTGAAAGCAAAGGAAGATGACAGAGCACTACTTAATACCAGTGCAGACATGCCCTTGTCTACTCCACAGGTCTACTTGGTCCTGCAAAAAGAGAGGCTTGGTTACAACTAAGAGCAGAAATTGAAGCTTTGACAGATTCTTGGTTAACACTTGCACTGAAAGCACTCACCCTCATCCATTCAAGGTGAGTATTAAGAGTATGAAGGAAGCTCTGGGGTGTCTGATGATGGTCTGGAGGAGGCTGTCTGGTGTGGTGGGCAAAATGCTGAAACTGGAGGACCTTATCCTCGTTTCTTATTCTGATCTGACCATGCCACACATTGTTCCTCAGTACGGTGGTAAAAAAAAAGATGTTATTTTTAATAATAATATTAAGGGATAATAGAAATAATATTGAGGGATTCTGGTGGGAGGGGTAGGATTTTCCTTCTATTGTTTTATTTTGGGTTTTTTCTGTTTTATTAAAAAAGGATATTTGCATTTTCTTTTCCATAGGACAAACTGTGTGAACATTCTCGTAACAACTACTCAGCTAATTCCAGCTCTGGCAAAAGTCTTGTTGTATGGACTAGGGGTTGTATTTCCCATAGAGAATATTTACAGTGCAACTAAAATAGGTGAGCTATTTTCATCATGTTGTGATACATTTAAAGCTGTATTTCTGAAAAGGTACTGTAGTCTAATTTTAATTTGCTTTCACTGTAGCAAATAGAGAGATTAGTAACACCCAGTCCTCATGAAACATTGCTAAAACATCCTAAAAGTGCTTTTTGAATGTGTGATGATCCAGCACAGAAAGCTTTGTATACCTCTATTAGCAGTGGTACAGTCTCTGTTAGGAAGAAATGTAGTTGGTTTTTTTTCATCATTTCTCAAGACTGTGGGGCTGTGTAGCAGTTGAGAAGGATATTTGATAGGCAGTAAGTACAGAACACTGAAATCTCCCTGGAGTAGCAGTAGGAGAAGTTCTGTAAAGGTAAGCCCTGGCTTCATTTGTTTCCATGGGCTCTGGAGAAAATTTTGGTAAACAATTTACCAGAAGCAAGAATGCTTTGCTGCAGAATGTAATTATTTAAGTTTCTTCTTACTGACTGTAATAAGCTTCAGCCAGGCAAATGTTTATTTCTGTTTTCTGGTTCAGTATAAAAGATGTTATTCTGAGTATGTAGAAATACCCCAGACCAGATGGCAATGGTGTTTGTAGTTTTTAATGTGATTATGACATATCTGTTCTGTCTCAGATTCCCTCATAATTATGGGCTACAAGAACACATTTTTCATGTGTTCTTAAGTATCTATAGTACAGCAAGCTGAAATGGTCAAGAAATAATTCTGGGAGGTTTTTTTATTTTTTTTAAACAAGAGAAAACAAAAATTGGTTCAGAGTTTTATAGAGAAATTTGAAAGCATTCCCATAAAATATTTAAAATGTTTCCTGAATATAAAAGTTACAGTGCCCTCTGTCAAAACTTTATAGTAAATTATAGCTTTGAAATATAATACTTTAAATACACATTTTAATTAAAACATATTTTAATAAATCTTCACTTGTGACTTCACGTACATGGGATAGAAGGGTGGTTTTGGAAAGATGTGTTCTGTCACTGACTGTCACGAGAAACCATGAGATTTTTGTAACATGACATGATTCGTAATACTCACTGTTTCAACTTAGTGTTGGAGGTTTCTTATGCCTGATGCTACTGTTAAATGGTATCACTAAGTAGTTTGGCTTCTCTAATGGCTAGAAAACTTCATTTAATTTCCAGCTTACTTTTTCTTACACTTTTATTGTTCCTTAACTGAAATAACTATTTTAAAAACCACAATTTTTCCCATCCATTGCTGTAGACACACAGGTTAGCATGTCCCATGGCCAGACTAAAGTGACCTTTCAGAAGGGGGACATTTGAAACTCAACTTCAAGCATTTGCTTTCCTTTGTCTTCTCAGTACCGTACCTGAAGCTTCTCAGTGTGGGTACAAATTGAAAGAGAGGAAATTTAGGTTAGCTATTAGGAAGAAATTCTTTACTGTAAGGGTGGTGAGAGGCTGAAACAGGTTTCCCAGGGAGGCTGTGGATGCCACAACCCTGGCAGTGTTCAAGGCCAGGTTGAGTAAGGCCTTGGATAACCTGTTATAGTGGGAATGTCCCTGCACATGCCAGAGTGAGTTGGGACTAGATGAGTTTTAAGGTCCCTTCCAGCCCTTAACATTTCTTATGGTACTTGTGCATAGGGCTGGAGCACTGAGATCATTTCCCTAGGTGTGTGCAGGGAAGGAATGACCCATATGGATAGATCCCAGTGCAGGATCAAGGACATGGCCCATGTATTGGATTACATGCATTTAAATCTAAATCTTTTGGGTGACCTTCTAAGTCAGGTTACTACTGTTTTAGGAGCTGTGATTAATCATGTCACAGGTTTTGGAGAAAAAGCTAGAATTTCGACTCAGCTTCAATCAATTTGCTCAAATCAAGCTACTGGTCATAAAAAATGGTAGATAATTCTCCTGGTGGTGAAATTCCCCACAAAACCTGTGTCATATTAGGGAATGAGACGAGAAAGGTCATATTGTGGACCTCTAGTATGCTGTCTATGCTGCAATCAGCCTTGACACACCATCCTGAGGGACAGACTCTGCTCATCATCTAGCTCTGCTTAAGAATTCCAAGGGTTGGAGAGATCCAGGCTAAAAAGTTATTTATTTGATGACGTCCCATCGCCACCTACCCTGAATAGTCTGATCTTTTTCTTTCAGGAAAGGAAAGTTGTTTTGAACGAATAATTCAAAGATTTGGAAGAAAAGTAGTGTATGTTGTTATAGGGGATGGTGTCGAAGAAGAACAAGGTGCAAAAAAGGTAAGGACCTTCTTTCAGTGAGGGCTGGTTTCAAGAGTCTGGAAAATTGTCTTTTCTTCAACATGGGACAGCATGCATTGACATTTAGGTTGGATATCTTTGTCTTATAAAATCTGTGCAGACCATGTCTAGTAGAAAGCCGGGTAGGACTATAGATAATGACTTGCCCTGCTGTTCTCCAAAAGACACATTAAACTATGATGTTCGATGCATTTCAAAAAGGGGCCAGAAAACAGGCCCTGGCTTTTGTGCCAAGATCTAACAGTTCTGTTTTCCTTGGCAACCCAAAATACCACATAGGATGTTATGAATGTAAGAAAAATATGGTGATTCTTAGTGATCAAAGGCAGTGTGCTGTTTGACTGTATGAAATACGTATATGTCACACCTTAAAAAGACGTGTAGGACTGGAGTAGGTATACAGGAATTTCCGTTTTCTTGTGTGTCCCTAATTTGGATTCTTCGTTCAGACAACAGCCTGTGGCTTGGCATGCATTCATAATCTCAGATAACTGAGCAGAGGATACTGACTGGTATTTGACTGTCTATTATTTTTTGCTTTCCACTGAGAAGAAGGGAAAAATTAATTCTTTTTTTTTCAATGTGAATTAAGCTGTATAAAAAGCAACACTTCCCATTCACAAATAATAGGCTTTATTTGTAGTCTTGATAGAAAAACTACCCAAGGTAGTCTGCAGATACACACTCTTTCCTTGGAGGAATGAGGCATAACCTTGACTATTTGAATAATAGGAGAAAGAGCAGGAAAATGGGCATTTTTGTTCTTGCTTCCTTTCACAGATAAATTACTTTTACACAGCTGCTTTTTCACAACAAAACTCTCCGTGATACTTCTATCTCTTTCCACTGTGGCTTTCTAAATTGGAGAAGTGAAACTAATTAGTCCACATGGCATTTTAACAACCATTGACTGGTTTTGCTTCATGAAATCTGGGTTTTGTGCCCCTGAAGCCTTGCGGGTAGGTTCCCGGCTCGTCCCAGCACTTTGCAGGGTCTCAGTTTCATATATCCCTTTGGCAGACTGACGGGAATAGTTTGCTCCTTTCTCCTTCAGAAATGCCTTTCATCTTTGCAGAGAAATGTTTTCCCGCTGCAAATGATTACATTTTAAAAGCTGTATTTAGGATCAGGGAGGGGAAAAAAAAATTCCTTCTCTTTGTTCCTTTTCTGTTGCTCGGTGAAATAGTGTTGTATATGATAATGGCAGGAATAGTTCTTTTGGTAACATTATCTATTCCAATGCTTTTTTCAACAGGAAACATGATTTTAAAAAGCATAAGAGAAAGCCACTAAGAGTCACTAAGTCACTAAGAGGAGTAGCAGTATAGAAAGTTCCTTTGTGCAATTACTTGTGTGTATTCTTTCCTGGTGGAAGGAATTTTCAGGTTGAAAGCATGTTAGATGCTCTGGATTAAATTATCTGCTGCAGTGTTGCCAGGGGAGTCAATAAGTAGACCAGCAGCCGTGTCTTTCTGCATAAACTATCAATCTGATTTAGGAAAATGCTTCTGTGATTCTTGTCCTGCTTCTTACTCCACCAAATAAGAAATCACCATTTCACACTGTGAATGCAGGATTTGCCTTTTTAGTTTTTTTCCTTCACATCCTGCAAGAGTAGAAACCTTCTCTGGAGAGCACACAAACAAAACAGAAGCTTTGCCTCCACAAAACTACCCAAAGCACATCAATCCAGAGTGGCATAACTGTGCTGTGATGTACCCCACTGTCATGCTTATCCCCTGAATCTTGGTAGCTGGTTCCTTCTCGACTTGCTTCCCATCAGCATGTCGGGTTTTTGGTATACCCCAGGGAAGGGACAGGTCTTCTGTTACCCCTTTGCACAGCACTTTTCTGTAGGGCTTTGGCTAATGGCTATTACTATATGCATGTTTCTTTACACTGTTTAGAGCGTAAACAGTACAACCTGCTTTAGATAGCACTTCATTGTTTACATGTAAACTGTGATGAATCTTTTCAAGTCGGCATATAAATTCAAGCCTATTTGATTAGAGATGTTTTTATTCTATGTTCATTTAGTGGATTAAAAAAGTTGGACTTCCAGCTTAGGATGTAAGAAAGTTAAGGTTTATTATTAAAAATAATTTACCAATTGTTTATAAATTCCTCATCATAAAACAAGATTTTCATCTGTGTCCTTCATTCATGAAAAATATTGACTCAATACAGCAGTAGGAAAATAAAAGACACATTTAAAATCTTTTTATTATTGTCATTAGTATAAAAATTCAATAATAGAAACTTTTTAATGCTGCTTAGAAGATCATTGCTTTATTGAGAAACACTTTTAGGATAAACAGTTTGATCATAGAATGCCTCCTTTGGTTGATGTAAATAAACATAATACACTGAGGAAACTGCACACTGTTACATTTCTGGTAGCATTAGTCGAACTATGATATTGACACCTTTGTTTAGCTGTCACTTCCAGCAAAATATTTGGTGAGACAATTAAAATTCTCAGGATGTTTGCACTGTGGATTGAGGAATGATTGTACCCTTCTGGACCAGTGCAGCAACCAGTGAGCTTGTCTGTAACACCAGGGCTCACAAAGGTTGCTACCTTCATATCAGCTTCCCCAGGAAAAGAGGGAGAGGAGGGCAGAGAGAAACCAGTGTGAAAGTCCAAAGGGTGCTCCAGAGATGCTGGCACCAGTGCTGGTGTCGTGTGGGTCAGAGCCACCACCTCTGAGTGCCACTGTGGTCACACAGCTGTTCTCAGTACAAGGTTCTGGGGGTTTCTGCCGGAGACTCCGTTGTCTTGGCATTTTGGTTTGCTTTGCTTTTGTGTTTGGTTGTGGAGGTTATTTTGTTTTGTTTCATGCTCATCTTTTGCCTTTGCCTTTGGAGACACAGTCAGGAAATACTAATAAGACAGAAAAACTCCAACTCCTGAGTTTTTCTGCTTAGGAGAATTCTCCAAAGGATTTCTAATTTGTGAGATGAGACAAAGGCTCCTCTGCACTGAGGAGCTGGATTTTACATCAGGTGATTCGGGAGAGCCTAGGCAAATGGGCTTCTCCTTTGTCTCCAAGATGGTCATGCTGCCTTGGAGGAAAAATCATTAATCTTTGTGGAGCAATAAATAGAATATAAATGGGTATCCAATATGCCACTGCTTTTAAGCTCACAGTCACACTGTGCTGGTCAGTTTTGAGGTAGGAAGTAAAGACAGCCGCTTAGCAAATCTGGCAGGAATTCAATAAAAATACCGTGAAAGATGACAAAAATTGATGAGTTTTCTATTCATATCCATCACAAATCTCAGGAGTTTTTTTGTATGTATTCATTTAAGGGAAGGAGGATAGAGGATAATCTGCACTTTTTGGTGTTGCTATCAAAAAATGGATTTGTTTTGCATTTTATAGCAACACCATTTTGTGGAGTAAAATAGCTGAAGTTTTGTACATTTAGAAGGTACATGCTGAAAATAAAATTACTTCTATTTCAGAAATAAAATAGCTTAATATCTTACATTATTTAATAATACTCTCTCTAATTATTAGGCTTACTGAATTTGTAGTTTCATTTTTATGGTTTTTACATCAAAACCAAAATTTTTCCACCATATTTAATTTGAAAATGCCATCAAAATCAAATAATTTAAAAGTTCATAGATGTTTTATTACTGAGTATCACCTACCAATTCATGATTTTTAAAAGGCAAAAGCTTCATATTTACTTGGAAGATATTGAAATAGTAGACTTAGAGTTCCATTAGATACTAATGCATCCAGTTTCACCACCTATTTATTAGTGGTTAACATTTGTCATCCATTCTCCCGCAGCAGCAAATGTGAGATTAGCATTTCTTGCTTGGCTCAGAATAGAAGTGTTCTGCATGACATGAGTGTGCTAAGTGTTGGCAGGGATGGCTTTTTAAAGGCAATATCTAGTACATATATATACAAAGGATCTCTTGCTCTCTCAAATGATCTCAAGTAATTTGGCAAGAGAAAATGTACTTCCATCTCATGGGTGTGTTGCCACTTTTGACATGGCTGAATAGCTGTGAATCAAAAATTCATGTTAACACAGGAATAATAGATATAGATAAGATTTTGTGTGATAATTTTGTTACTTTAAAGATTCTAGTTTCATACAATCATTTATTATCTTAGATGGGGTGATAATTAGTGTACATGCCTCATGAAAACATATGCATATATATGAACACATCTGTGTGAAGGCTCTATATATACACACAAACATACAGATATATATAGGTCTGTACCAGGTTTGTTTCCCCTCCTCACAGCTCTGCAGGCTCTACTGTAGGGTCTGACTGATAGAAATATGATTTGGCCACGTTCAGCCATGCCCAGAGCATCAGTGCAGATTCCAGCTACATGCAGCACCATATTCCTGGCATGCTTTATTTTTTTGGGAGTGCGCAGCTGGCCTTTAGACTTACATGAAGGAGAACTGAAAATAATTATAATCCTGGGATTTACACAACCTCTTTTTTTTTTCATGAGACTCTCTATTGTCATTCTACACTTTGCTGCTGTAACTGCATGGAGTAATTATAGGTATACTCTTTTCACAGGCAGACATAAATGAAGCAGAGGACACTTGACTGAATTTGAGATAGGAATATATAGTCAAAATAATGACTGCTTACAGTTTTGGTTTAAAATCTGACCATCAACAGCTGACCCATAAACAGGGTAATCCAAAACTTGATATCGCACATGGGCATCTACCAAGAGGTGCTGTAATTTGATTTAGCAGAAGCTAAACCTTCTGTTAAATCAATCAGAATCTTTAACTGCTCTATCTGCCTGGTGTGTGTATGCTCTGTGATGCTGAGGTTGTTACTAGGGAAGCAGTATAAAGCTGGAGCTGCATGGAGTGGGAGCTGGAAGCCAAGAATTTATTCCTATAGCTCTCCCTATTCATTGGTTTGCTGCCTGACCTTGGAGGGCATCCATGTCATTGCCTCTTGGCTTCTGCAGAAACACTTTGCAAAGACAGGCATCCACCAAACTCTTTGCCAGCCACATCATAGGTGTGCTATTTTCACCTCCCTGACCCAGTGGCTAAAGCAAACCCGCTGCCAAGCTGACTAACAGGAGGAGCAGGGAGCTATGGCTGGCTGTCAGGGAGACCAGCTGTGTCCCACCTGACAGGGGTTTGAGAGAGAAGAGGGAAGCTGCAACCTCACACAAAAAGGAGGCAGCACTGCTGAGCATCACCGACGTGTGGAGTCATCTGGCAAACTCAGCATGGACCTGCTGCAAGCATGAGCTGTGACTCTTTCTGCTTGATGTTGTACCACCTTCAGATATTTCAAATTCTGGGGGAAACATCTTGCAGCCTGAGTAAGAGATAGCTCCACAGAAGCTTTTGCAAAATCCAGAGTATGGCATGACTAGTAATTTTTATTTCGTATTGCTCTTGCTGTTTCATTTCCTGAACATGCTGCAAGAAGTTCATCTTTAAGAAATCTGTGAGTTGGAAAGCAGCAGTGTCTGGCCTGACAGAGCACAGAGGGTAGGGTGCCTGTATAATGTAACAGGGAAGACCCTGGGACGTGGAGTTGTAACTGAGTGAGCTAACTGCATCTGCTTTCTGTAGCTGGTGGAGCATAGAGACAGCACAGTGGAAGTCCAGATTGAAGGTACAGGGAAAAAATGTTGTAGTGTTTAACACTTTTCTCTTAAGGAAAAGATCCGTCTATAAAAGTGTTTTGGAAATATCACAAGCATTTAAAAAAAAAAAACAACAAACCTCTATTGTCTCTGAATTTTGTTAGGTTTATTCTCTCCACTGTCAGCCATCACTCATGAATTTATCATCAAGCTGAGATTCAGTCAGCTGTTTCTCAAGGCTTTCTAACACTCTAGAGCAAAGCAAGCAGAACAGAAACTGTTACAATGGTGTTTTCTTGGGGGTAATTTTGTTTTCTTCCTGAAGAAATTCCTTTGCTCTGGAAACTAGGCATACTCTGAATGTGGGCATGTGTTGATGCATCCACATTGCATCTTCATTCAGGTCAGGAGTGTCATATCAAAGAGGATGGGATAGGCTGAGTGTTAAGGTGTTTGCCTTCTGGGACAGGCATAGAAATTACAGTAAATGTGCAGCTGGAAACAGTGAGTTTAACATTGTTTTCAAAATTTTTCTCTAACTTAAAATTGAGAAGACCACAATGAAAAAAGGAGAGTAGAATAAAAGTGACAGAGGAGATGGAGTTTTGCTGCTGATTTCAGTGGAATTAGGAATTTACTCAGGAGCTGCTGAAGTAGAATGATGAAAGCTTCTTTGGGAAATCATAGATAAAATGGTTGGGGAACTTAGAAGCTAATGTGATAATAAATTGCTTGTGGTTTGCCTCCTAAAGATGCCAGGACACCAACTGACCCAGTGAAAAGGTGAAAACAATCTCATTAGCCTCCACAATATTGTTGAATTGAAACTATTTTCCCGTTGGATTTATAGAATAATTTCCTGACAAAAGCTGATGGTTATATTTTTCCTTTTTTTTAATTTATGCAAAAGTTCTTGTTGACATTATAACCCCTAGTTTCAAGTATAAAGGTAGTTCTTAAGCAGATTTTTTACCCTTCATGAATGAGGTAATCTGTGCTTCTTCCTGGGATTTGTGTTTTTGGTTTATTCAGGTTCTTTGCAAAAGTATTTGTGCTCCAGACAGATTTTGTTACAACTAATAGGAAAAAAATATGTATTTATTTTATTATCCCACATGGAAAAGAGGCTTTAAGATCAGTGTTAGCAATGTTATACAAGCCACTGGGATAAGAATCTTTTCAAAATGATGTGAGCAACACGAGTTATTCTGAATCACCATTTCTCTGTTCTTAACTCATCTGCCAAGAATAGTTTTTTAGAAGGAGCAAACACATTTTGATAGTAAACAACACTTTCACTTTCTTTATTTTCTTTCTGTTCCTCAAACTACCCACATGCTTCATGCGTAAGTTATCTGGTGTCTTTTTTTCCAGAAGTAATATTTTCTTCTGCAATGTTCTGAAATCTGTTTTTCATATAAAGAGATTAGAAGCCACTCCCTTCCTTATGATCTCCTGGTGTGTTTGCTGTAGTTCCTATTGTAAATAGACTTGCTGTTATTGAGAATTTATGCTTAGGGGGTGGGTCAGAGAAACCAGACATAAACGTGAAGGTTTTAAGAGCTCTTTTTCTCTCCCCCAAGTTTTCTTATCCCTATGAAAGACAAAGAGTGCGTCTAAAATACCGGAATGCTTGGGGTTATTTTTACATGTTGTCTGTGCTGTTCACAGCATGCTATGCCGTTTTGGAGGATCTCGAGCCACTCTGACCTTATGGCCCTTCACCATGCCTTGGAACTGGAGTACTTGTAGCAGCTTAGCAGCATTTTCGAACCTCAGAGACTCCTTCTGCCCGTGGATGAGATGCCTGTGTCTTGTGTCAGCATTGGACTGGAGAACTTTGTGATTTCAACATGTTGACGTGCAGCTGCAATCGGTCTTAACCCTTGCCCTTTCAGTGAATGGAGGAGCATGTCTTGTTCTTCAGAACAGCTGTTGGCTCCGGTACCGCGAGTCCAACGAAAATAAGCCATGCGAGTGTGTGAACAACTCATCTTTACCGTATTTGCTACCAAAAAAGAAATAGAGAAAGAAAAAATAAAATGGGGAAAAAAAAAGGAAAAAGAAAAGGAAATAAGAGGTTCGTACCTGTGAAGAAAAGAAAAAGGACCTGCAAATGCTTTGTAGTTTTTAGCCTCTTCAATGTGACACACACCATTTCTTCAACACAGCAAACTTGATTGCACAATGAAGACTGAGATTTTACAAAATACCAGTGGAGTAATTTTCTTATAAAGAAGGTTTACGTTTTGGTTTCTCATACCCAGGGTACTCTGTACATCTTTACTTATTTATGAACAGACTGTATTTTGACATCATATAACTGAGGATATGTATAATAGGATTAAAGGCTATTATAAGCCTTTGCCTTATGGTACAGCAACTACTTTTGATTTTAGCACATTACAGAGTAGTTTAAAATATGTCTAATTTAAACTAATAGGTACATCACTGAGACAATCATGTACAGGAAGAATTTTTTGTGTAAATTTGTAATAATGAATGATTCTTTTACATATTGTTAAGGTAAATGCTATTGAAAGATAGTAATGCCTTGTTGGTGAAGAATGAGGCCACGTGTGCACAAACTTGTGCAGTGCCTTATCAATGTGTTGGATATAAATATGTAGATAATGGATTTTTTTTTTAGATAAATTTGTCAAGACCAAAAGCATGGATGTCAAGTGTCAATAGGAATTGGGTTTTGTTCTCAGCTGTTTCTCTGCCATTTCCTTCTCTCACCCACTCTGATTATGAAACGATAGATTTTGTGTGTCCCCCCGGTCAAAGCAAATACAGATAATACCCAAGTGAAGAGGAGGCCTTTATTGTCTTTTTGTTTCCTCTTTTAAAGTTAACATATTAACCCTTTCTTAGAGTATTAAAAAATTAATTAGGAGAGTCATTCCATAAAGAAATAGAGAAAGAACACAAATATATTTTAAGATGTAACTTAAACTGGAACCTTGGTACTGAATAGCTTTTGTCTCATCCAAAAATGAAGGAAACTATCATCACTAATATTTTTAGAAATTAGAAATGAGAATATTTTGGAGAAATTAAACAAGAATGCTCTTATACATTTAAGTTTTTTAATCCTCTTCCACCAGGAGTCAGATTTTCCTAAGATATAACATCCATTGCCGGCAATGGAAATGCTGAAGTGGTTATCACCGAGGAGTTAAAATTTGCTTTTGTCTGTACTAACTTAAAGGACAAACCTAGACTGTGTCTGTCTGTGACTTGTGACTTTTCTGATCTTGAAGGCTGTGAGCTACTTGGTTTAATTAATTGTTAGTCTGACTTTTTGGCTTGAATTGTACCAATTCCCTTGGCCCAGTTAAATATCTTACCAAAAAGAGGCCTCACCTTTGTTGGTTGATTTTCTGGTTTTTCTTCTTTCATTTTTTTCAAAAACCACCAGCCTCAAAACAGCTACCTGCAAAGCTACAGAGCACCAATGTAGCTACAAATTAACACCCTTCTCTATTGGAGGAATCACATTGCTGCTAGAATAAAATATTTGAGGATTGCCTTAGTACCAACAGAGAGGTTTTTATCTTACCAAGACTTGCACGTGTGCTTTACTTTACCCAGTATGAGTGCTGTAACTTGTGCAGAACTCACACACGTGCATAAAGCACATTGTGGATAGTTTTTAGAATTGAGACTATAATTAGCCTTTTCTTTCCTCAAGCAAAGTAGTCAGTGATGGGGGAGATTGGTTGTCTTTTTTTTCTCCTTTGGCTCTTTTCAGTTTTTAGTCACTCGTGGACTGAAAAAAATAACAAAGTTTATCTGGGCCTTATTGTACAAAAAGTGTGTTGTGTCCACAATTGTGTACAGAATTTTTCTTCATTAATTTTGTTTTAAATTAATAAAATTGATTTGTGAACATATTAAACTATTGTCTTGCATGCAAGTCTGTGATATTTCTGCCCTCTGGGTTGGGAATGAGGACACACCTCTCATCTCTTTGCTGTCTCAAGACACAGAAGTTGTTCACCTTCTGGTGCCCACATGAGATGTTAAATAGGTTAAAGAATACTTGCAACTAGTTTACAGAAGGCTCAGTTAGATAAGCAGCAGTTGTTTTGCTTATCAGCAGCAGCTGGAGATGGTCAGTACAGAATAAGGAAATATCTCTTAAGTGACTCACAGCAAATGCCTGAACTTCATAGTGCCTCTGTCATCCAAAGCAATCCATGTGCTGAATGGATGAGTCTGCCATTCAAACATCTCACTCAGGGCTACAAGTCCCATCCTCTGAGGTTTTACAGGCCTGAACATCTGGAAATTCAGGACCGGCATTTAACTTTCCCAAGCATGGAGCAATTGGGAAGAGTGCCAGCGACCGCCATTTTATATCAGTTTTATAGTTTTGTCATACACACGTGGTCTGGTGAAGATCCCTCTTGCTTCTCTGCCCATCAGTGAGAGCCTCAGCTGCCAGCAGGTTATTCCTTACTCTCACTTTCTGGTTTAGTGAGACTGAACAAATGGAAGCAAAACCAAGGACCTGCTTCTACATACTTGGCACCACCAGGGAAGTGGCATACTGAGAGTTGAATTATATGTTTTCAGCAAGCACCAATGATGCTGGAAATTAGTCCGATGAAGTAAGCCCTTAAGTGCTCCCTGAAGTCAGTGTCTTTCTTTTTGAACAATTAAATACTCAGAAAAAAAAATTTTTTTTTAAGTAGCATCATATGAAAACCCTTCTTGAATCAAAATCTTGTAAGAAAGCAAGGAGTCCTATAGAGTGAAGGAGATCATGTAAGCAGTTCATAAACTTAGGGTCCACTTTTTAAACGTGTCAGTACTGCTCAAAGTTTCCATTTCTTAGATGCTCACTGATAAAAGCCATTCAGCTGTAATGGTTTTTATTCTAAGAATAACACACATGTAACTTTGAGGTAGTGCCAAGAAAGTGAAATTAAAAGTAGTAATTATTATTTTTTACGTCTCTTATGACTGGAATGCATGCTCACTGAGTGGTACCTTTGTCTCAAAAATGCTTGCAATGCAAGCCAATAAAATATTGTTAGAAAATATTGTTAGAAATTCTTTCTTGCCTTTTCCTTCAGTTTTCTGCTTCTCTCAGTGTTGAATTCTGCCCTGCAACATGAGTAGAGGATGGATATCAAGAGACACGTTTCTTTGTGTCATATGCCAAGGGAGAGGTACAGGTCTGTCCCAATCTTCCTGGTCTTTGTCAGTGACAAGGCTGCACAGCTGCCACTTTTGCCATTCTCTGTTTAGCCAGGGACTGGCTCTACCAAAACTGTCCAGCTCTCTTGTGCAGGCAAAGGGCTAGAAGGAAATGGGAAAATCCGGGGCAAAATAGTCATCTCCCAGGTTGGAAAAAAAGGTAGAGAAGAGGTGTGAGGGTTACAAGGCTGCAACTGCAAAGAGGTCTGCAGGTAACCAGGAAGGGTCACTGAGTGGAGCAGCCAGTACTCCTGGATGGGCCCCCAGCAGCTGCTCAGGATTATGCTCAGGAATTTGATGGGACAAGGGACCAGTGAGAGGTCCCACAGTCTCTTGGCTACCCTATCCCACCAACTTCATGGCATGGATGGCACATTGGCCACAGCATCATGGACAACAGCACATAACTCAATATGGGCCTCAGGGGAGGATGGTGTAAATCAAGGGGAGGCTGCTTGCTGTCCCTCTTCTGGCTCCTCCTGAAACTCTTGCCCTGTCCCCATTACCTCTGTACAGCTGGCATGCACCTTCATGTGCCAGAAAGGACACAGCAAAGATGCAAATCTCTGGAGTACATGTCCTGAATTGCCTTCACAGCCTATTAACTGTGTGAACTTCTCTGTACTATGTATGTGCATATAAACACACACATACATATACATACAGATATATAGCTAGATACACAAATATAGATAAACATATTTGTTGCCAAGCTTTGTCATGACAGCAAACTTAAAATGGTGTATCATTGAACCTTTTGCCTAAGTGACTTTATACAAATGGTTTGCAATATAAAATGCCCCTTACTCTCGTTCTCCAGCACAGCTATGAAAGATAAATAAAATTCTTACATTTGACTACTCAAATCATCCATCTTTGCAACTGTCAGCATTTCAGTTTGTGTGAGTATAAATAAACTTCCACCAGCTCTGATACACCAGGGAAATTATTTTTATTGTTTTTTACTAATACTCTATATTGTCATTTCTGGTTTTTAAGTGGCTGTTTGTTCCTGCTAATGGTAATAGAATAACAGCAGAAGAAAAATAAAATATTTGGATTTATCTAAAGCTAAATACAGATATGCTAGCTCTCATGGAAGCCACATGATGTTGCCAGCTGATGTGGCAGTCAGACATAGGTACAAGTGTGCTTTTAGCAGTCTGCCCTTCTCATTGCTTCACCAGCGCTGCAGTGCTTTGGCTGGGATGAGGTATTTGTGGCTTGGGTTTTGTTTCTCACCCTCACTTACAAATGTTTTGCATGGACTGCTCTCTGCTGCTTCCTGAAGGGCTGGCCTTTGACACTGTGCTGTTTCCACCCTTATGCGCAGGTGCATTGTTTTCTAAAGTGGGAGTTGAATTATTTGCAAAGGAAGCTCCAGTTTGCTCCATTTTATTCATTGCCAGGTCATGTCGAATTTGACATGGCAGTGAAGTGAGATCTAGATATCACATTAAGTTTAATAGCTGAAACAGCAGTGACAGACCGTATAGTGCAGAGAAGGCAAAAAGTAGTTAGAAACAAAAAGACAAAACATAAATTGATTTGAAAAAATGTAGGATAATAAATCCGTGAGAAAATAATGCAAGGCGAGGAATAAGGAAGAATGCTGAGTTGTCCAGAATGGAGAAAATTATGTTTAGGAAGGCAAATTAATTTCTTGGCTCTGCCACAGGATAATTCAGGAGTTGTTAGGACTCAGGCTCAGCAAAGCTAAGTGTCACTGTGGCTGGTCACCTGCAGGACATCTGGGGCTTCAGCTGGCCATGCATACTCTCCATGGAGAGAACTGGGAGCCTCAGAGAGGAGCTGTTGAAGCCAGCTACTGGCACCAGAACCGTGCACAAAATCCTGCCCTTACCAGGAGCCTGGGCACCACATCTCACCCCCTAAGTGATGGCTGGAATCCTTTCCTGTGCAGGACAGGAGGCTGCCCATGCTGAGGAACATGGCAGGAGCTGCCTGTGTCCTGTGCAGCACCCACTGCTCATCCTCTCTGTGGAAACTTAGTGATTAGTGACCACTTGCATAGGATACAGGTGACTTTAGGCCAAGTCTGTTTTCAACCCTATCCAGAGCTATGTGGGAGGCTGCCTGCTGTTAATGCTCTCGGAGAGCTGGAAAAGTTTCATGGGAGCAGAAGAAGAGAAGTGCAAATGTGCAGGCTCTCAGTGAAGCACACAAGGATGATGTTTGCAGAGCAAAACCACTTTGCCTCTCTGTAGCTGCTTAATGCAAAGTACAGAAAGTCCTGGGAACTGGCACATAAATCAGGGCTCCTGTCTCTGAGGCATGTGCTTACACCACCAAATCCAGTGATGCCCTCAGCTCTCCTCAGAAAAACCCACTGGATGGACTGAATACCTGTTTTCCTTCCGCTTGTGGTTTCAGTCCAGCAGGTCACTATGCCCCATGCAGCCACTCACTCACTCCCCTCACATTTGAATGGGGGAGAGAATTGGAAGAGTCAAAGTGCGGAAACTCGTTGCTTGAGATGAAGACAGTTTAATAGCTAAAGCCAAGGCTGTGCACACGAGCAAAGCAGAGCAAGGACTTAATTCGTGATTTCATGAACAGGCAGGTATCCAGCCATCCCCAGGAAAGCAGGGCTCCATCACACATAATGGTGACTTGAGAAAGCATCATCACTCCAAATATCCCCCCTCTTCTTTCCTCATTCCCCATCTTTATATGTTGAGCATGATGCCATAGGGTGTGAAATATCCCTTTGGTCAGTTGGGGTCAGCTGTCCCAGCAGTGTCCCCTCCCAACTCCTTGCGTACCCCCAGCTGCTTGCTGGTGGAGTGGGGTGGAGTGAGGCACAAAAAAGGCCTTGACTCTATGCAAGCACTGCTTAGCAGTAACTAAAACATCTCTGAATTGCCAACACTGTTTTCAGCCCAAATCCAAAACACAGTCTCATACAAGCTACTGTGAAGAAAATTAACTCTATCCCAGCCAAAACCAACAAAACACCTCTCCAGGGTAAACAAGTGCAGTTCTCAGCACCAAGACAAGCAACTGAATAGAAACAAAACCATTACATTCCCCTTTACCTCAAGAAATGCTATAATTCCAGAAGGGATTATTAACTTTGCATTAAATTCATGTTCCAGCTCCTAAATCTATCTGTGCAGGCATTATTTATATGTGACTCACTTAAAATTCAGTAGAGCATCTGTATCATAGATATCAGAGGTCTACTTACATGCCATTTGGTATTTGTCACTAATCTGGGGTCATAAGGGGTCAGCCCAGTAATATTTCCACTACACAGCAGGTAAATCCTCTCAGACTGCTTCTGACACCTTCTTATAAAATGAGAGTTTGAAATTCAATTTAAACCATACAGATTTATGGCTCTTACCTAGTAACAGCCTTCCTGGAGCCCTTTTGTTTTAAGACAGAAAGATTTTAAAGGGGAGTTGGAACAAAAAAAAACCAACCCTGAACTATATATTCAGTTCTCTAAAAGATAAGGAAAGCTCAGCAAAATAAAATTAGGAAGATTGCAATATCCCTTTTGAATGACCATTACGGGGGGGCAAAGTCAGTTCTTGTGAATATTAGCATTCTTTTTGAAATTTCTATAGTCCAGCTGAAATCCATTGTTCTGTAAGCTTTTTGCCCAGAATTTCTCAAATACTTGCTCTTAGGCCACCTGATTCCCCTTTCCATTGCTCCAGTAGCTGTGTGAACCAGCAGATCTGAAGATTCTGCAGATTGTCTTTGGGCATTTCCCTGCAGAAGAGCCAAACCAGGCAATGGGTGTGCCAAGAAGGTATCAGAGCCAATGCTAGTACCACTTGGGATTGAAGGTGCCCTTCTTACTTTTGGCTGTTCTTGCTTAACACGGGCAACAGGTGTGTGTTAAATGACAGTTGAGAAATTCAGTTTCTGAACAATTTGTTGTTGTGATTTTTTTTCTTACAGATAAGCAGAATTGGAATTCCTTGAAGTCAAAGACTACCTTTCCATCAAAACCTGAAGAGAAACTGTCTATTAAAAATTCCAGGCATTGGGTTGCCCATTGGTTTCAATTAAAGTTGCAGGCAACTGTGCAGATCTGTAACTGTAGTAGATCCTTAAAGCTTACTGGCCTTTTTGCTTAATATTTGCTCTTTTTGTCCACTAGGAATAGGAGCAAGACAAATGTGATGAGTGCTATGGCAGCCTGAAGCCAGAGCTTTGACTGGAGACTTTTATTTAGTTCTTGAATCATGTTTTGCTTGGAAATGTGGTTTGGTGTTTATCCTCCTTCCTGCTGAGCAGTCCAAGTCCTGGGCTGGGACACTGGGTGATGAGAGAAGATACTGATCTCATGCTTCTCTTCTTTTTTATTTTCTTTCTTTTTTTTTCTTATTTTTCACAACATATTTTCTCCCACATTTGTCTGTGAAGGACTGATCTTTTATGACCTTATTCTTGCCATTTTAACTTTGTCCTAATCCATGCAATGCCCTCCATATTCCATGATACTCCAATGATTTAAACGTTGATGTCTGAGACAGAAGCTATTTGACACTTCCATAATAGTACGTAATGCCTTTCCTCCTCTTCTGAGATGGAGAGTATTGCACCTGAAATGTGGAGAAAAAGCTATGGTTTGGATACTAATATTTTCCACAGCCTTCTAATTACTCTTTCATCTGTACCAAATATAGACTGATGTTCAAACCTTTTGTAGGCCTCTGGCAGGATTTTGGATTGTTATGTTGTCTCTGGTCAGGTTTCTAAAACCATTCTAGTAATTTTGAAAACATGCTGGCAAAAGGAGTCTGTTCCACAAGGCACTTGATTTAGTTCTTAAACAGTGGCTTTCTGGTGAATATTTGTGGTATCATTCTAAAGTGTGGAAGTACATGGGATTTCTAAACCCTCAGTTTCCTGGTGGGAATAATTCTGGACAGATGGTTTTGCTATCCAGATGACAAACTAATTGCCAGCAATTTTGTAGAAATAAAAATCATATTTGAAATTATGACCTAATTGTTATGTAAAAGAAGAATAGACCATTGTAAATGCTTTGTTGTGTAACATGAATCTGAATATGAGTTAAAAATGCTGCCTTCAAATCAGTCTGTTAATTACACTTCCTTAGACTTGTGAGTTGATATTCTGTTCATTCAGAAGCCTAAAATATAGGGAGATTTTGGCTCTCATAAATGGAAAAAAATAATTTAATCCACTCCTTTCTAAATGGAAATGGAAAGTAGACCCCCTTCAAACATACTTTGAATCAAAATGAGGGACAGCTGCAATGAGAAGTTAAAGCCCATTATTTCCAAAATTCGGTAGAGAGATTGAGATTTGGATTCTGGCCTTTAGGTTTACTAATCCACCTAAATAACAAAATGATATCACTTTTAATCTGCAAGAGGGTAACTAAGAGAGAAAAGCTAAGTAAGACGTGGTGTTTTTGTGCAGAACTGATGCCTTAAGCTTTAGCTTTCATATTTTTCAGATTCTGTACTGCTTTAGAGTGTGACCCTGAACTTCATATAAAGTGTTGGCAAGTTCTCTTCACAGGGTAGTTAGGCAAAACAGTCCTTTTCCAGCCTGGGAACCAAGGACACCATTGCAGCTTCGGGCCCAAAAGGTATAAACAGCAGCGAATTGAGGAGAGCAATCTGGGAGCATGGGACTTCATAACCTGAAGCTGTAATTGGACAATCAACCCCAATATATAAATGGACCAAAACTTACAGAAGTGTGAAAATTCATGACCTCTCATCCATCTTGCATCTATCTTGGGTCCATCTTGGGCAGAGCCACAGCTGGGCTCTTGCACTGCCCAAGGTCTATCCTTTGAAGGCTTTTTAATAAATATCTGCTTTATTCCTCTAACTCTGTCTAGCCTGTGTTCCAGGTAGCCTCTCTAGGCATCAGAACTGGCACAGGAACATGCTGAATGAAACACATGTAACAAGCATTCCCCAGACCTCTAACCTGTGTGTTTCATTCCCTGTCGCTTGGATTTCGCTTCTAGCATCAATTGTGGTCAGTATCAGTGTGGATATGAGGAGTTCCCAAATGCACCCAGGGCTGCCACGTGTCCTGCCCATCCATCATCAGATACTCTGTTTTGATTTCATGTTTATGCAGAAATTAGTATTTTAGCCACCCATCACCTGCTTTTCTGTTGTATCAATCAGGTGACACCATGAATGGAGCACCAGAGCAGCAGCAGATGGTTCTGTGCCCATCTTACTCATTAACAGCCTCAACACCAGGTATGCAGAGCCTGGTCTGCCACAGCTGGGCTCAAGCTATTCCATATACAGCCCTAATCTATATATCTGCAGAGTCCCTTCCTCAGCTCCACTGGCTGTGGTTTTTGATATTATGTAATGGTAATTCCCTGTGTTCACAGTTGTTGTAGTAATGCTGCAAGAAGATGAAATGGCAGAGCTGTGTCTTGTTGTCATGGCATATTGTCTCTTTTAGACAGGTTGAATTCCTGTTAGTTAAATTTGAATCAAGTCACTGAGTCACATGTCAGGCCCTCATGTCTCATTCATTTTATATCTTCACTTGAAGGACAATTTTCTGGTTTTTCTTCATGTTCAGTGATTCCCAAAGGTAGCCTGGGTAAAATAAACAGAATATTATGTATTTATGTATATGGATGGAAGAAAGGTTTTGTTTCAAACTCATTACAGTACTTCTTAACAACAGCATGCAAAATTTAAGCCTGTCTACAGATACAATGCCAGGAAGAAACAACTGCATTGAGTTTATAAATAAAATTAATCATCAATTTTCCAAAACATAGATTAACTGTAATGTTAGTGATATAGCCTATTAAAAAATAAACTATGGAGCCATAGCAGTCAGACTCTAACCAACTCTGATATCCTTATATATTCTTATAAATCTACAGTGGTTTGTAGTTTTCTTTGCTTCAAAGAGGAAGGCAAACAAATATAAGTGAAAGACACTGATATGATTTGAAGCTACATGGCCAAAAGTAGAATCTGTGCAACTGTGTCATTTTATTTATCCACCAGCACTGATGCTCACTTCTGCTAGAACTCCCCAAATCTTCAGGTGTGTAGAACAGGCAGTAAATCTATAAGAACCATGTTTTAGTAACACTAATCAGGACAGCTGCAAAACACCAAAGACCCAAAAAAACAAATAGGATAATGGTAAAAACCTCTGCCCACAAATCTAACTTGTGGTGTCTGCTGCTTTGCCACGGCATTTAAGCTTGCCAGATGCTGTCTGCATCAGCGTGCAAGCATTCTACTATTCCTTTATTCAAGAGTAGTTGAGGATGCATGGTGTATAACAACCATTCTGGATCTTTAAAAATAAAAGGCTAGGCCAGGATAGGCTGGGCTAAAGAGCAGGTAGGGTAACATAATTGATGGAAAAAATTCAGTCATTCCTTGTCTCTCAGAAACTAAAAGACAGGCAGCTGTCTGGGAGAAAGGATCAGCCAGGCTAGGAGATGTTCTTTGGCTTAGAGAGCGTGTTGCGTGCCATGCCACCATCTGTAGTTCATTTCAGAGTGCATGTTAGCTGAAATATCTTGTCATAATTTGGCTGGGACTCAGCCAATCCCCTGGGAAGAAGAGCAAGCAGTGCTCCATGGCAGGAGCAGCCAAGTGTATTCGATGGTAACACAGCCATGTATGACCCTCCTCTGAACTGGGGATATTCACTTACACCTCTGCTGCTCTTGCAGGGACAGTGGAGCCCATGCAGCACCAGAGCTGAAATACTGAATCGTGTGCAGAGTTGTACAGCATGTGCATCCCCTGGATGCTGCCTAGGAAAGTAAAGTATGAATATAGCCAGCAGGAAAAAGTCCTTATCCTTGTCAGCTGTTGTCCTCCAATGCACCTCATGGAAACACATTTTCCAGTTCGAGCTGGTGTCTTGTGTGTCAACAGCAATGTATTGGAAGGAGTGCAAGTACAGCTCCAGTATCTAGGACAGCCAGATTGTATGCTCTGATTTCCCCATGTCATGCTAGGCAAGTGACTTATTGACTGTATCTGATGTCTCTTACCTCTTAGTAAGGAAAACCTCATACATAGACCAGTGTGGGGACAATGGGAAGATTACAGATGTGAGGTATTTTGTATATCTCCAACACACAAAAAGGTCAAATTGCTTCAGTGATGTCCATATTTTATTGTATGTACATTTTCATTTTAGTTTGTAGTATTATTTTTATTTCAATTGTTTTATTTTCTTTACTCCCCACAGATCCCAGTGGGTCAAACAGACTTGATGTTTTAGAGACAGTCCCACTTCTCCTGATGAATTTCTGTCTGTCTTTCCAAGAGGTAGGGAAAATGGTCACCCTTGGTGACCACACAACAAAATATATGGAGATGACATATCCTGTTCTCCCAGCCCTCTAAATTCAAGGCTGGTAGCTCTACAGGGAAGGAGGAACCTCATCTCTTGTTGAATTTGGTAACATGTCTGGAGGAGAAAGCTTCTTACAAGCAAAGCTCCTAACTCCACTTCTGCTCCTGACCATGGCTCCCATGTTGGCTACTGTCAAGGTGTGTAACAGATAATTACAGTCCAGCAGCCTTTTACATTTGAACTGGAACTGAATCCTAGAGCTACTGTGCCAGCTGCATGGTAAAGTTGTTGTGAAAGGTTTGCTTTTGTCTGGAAGGAATGATCTAAGTGTGGGGGAGGGAGGAAGAAATAGTTTTACAGAAAAAGCTGCTTCAAATCCAGTATTATTAGACTAGTTCTAATGCCATTTTTCCCTCTCCATTATTAAATGAAATTCTCAGCTCTTTATAAACCTCTTTTTCTTCCTCCTTTTTAAAGCCTGACAGGCTACCCACTAATTGAGATGTCTGGACAAGGATCGGGGGAGTTTATTTTGTTTTCCTCAGTGTCTGTTTTTTTAAAAACTGTGTGGATAAATGAAGGGAAGTCAACAACATGAGCATTTGATTAAACATCTGTTAAAAAGAGTATGTGAACACTTTTCTGTGACATTTGTTCTAAAATATGGTATCTAGCAGGTCAGCTACTTCTAAAGTTGTAAATGAGTCTTAGTGATGCATCTCAGCAAGAATTAGAGCTTGGCAGGTTCTCCTGAAAAATTTAAAATTTTTTAATAGGAATTAATCCATTAAAGAAATGTGAACCTTTAAAAACCTGTCAGGCACTGACATTAACTTCATGAACAGAAAGGTTGTCTCTTGTACCAGCTGATCTTCTTGTGTCCAAGGAGATTCCACCTGTGGCACATTGACCCCAGCTGGATGCCAGGTGCCCACCAAATGTGGTCTATCACTCCACACCAGGAGAGAGAAAATATTACAAAAGATTCATGAGGGAAAGATCCCTCACTGATTACCATCATGGGCAAAACAGACACAACTTGTGGATGGATATTAATTGAATTTATTACCAATCAGAATCAGAGCAGGATACTCAAAAGAAAAACAAGTCTTAAAAATCTTCCCCCTACCCCTCACTTCTTCCTGGGCCTTGCCTTCTCGAGATGGAGAGCAGGGGTCATGGTCAGTTCATCACACATTGTTTCTGCAGCTGCTGCTCAGGGAGAGGAGTCCTTCCCCTGCTCCAGACTGGGGTCCCTCCCATGGAAATAGTTATTCATTAACTTCTGCAGCATGAGTCCATCCCACAGGCAACAGCTCTCCAGGAACTGTTCCAGTGTGGGTCCTTTCCCACAGGATGCAGTCCAAAAAAACCAGGTTGCTGTAGTGTGGGTCCTCCACAGGGTCACAAGTCCTACCAGGAAATTTTCTCCAGCACGGGTTCCTCTCTCCGAAGGTTCGCAAGTCACTACCAGGATCCTTCTCCACTGTGGGCCTTCCATGGAGTCACAGCCTTCTTTTGAGTATCCAGCTGCTCTGGTTTGGGCTGCAGGTGAATATTTGATCCCCTATGGGTCCCCATGGGCTGCAGGGGCAGAGCTGCTTCACCATGGTCTTCACTATGGGTTGAGGAGGAATCCCAGCTCTCCTGCCCCTCCTTCTGCACTGACCTTGGTGCCTGCAGAGCTGTTTCTCTCACATATTCTCACTTCGTTCTTCCCTGAGCACAATTACATCTGCACAATAACTTTTCTTTCTTCTTAAATATGTTACTGCAGAGGCATTACCACCATTTCTCATTGACTCAGCTCAGGCATGCAACACATCCATCCTGGAACCATCTGGCACTGGCTCTGCCAGATATTGGGGAATCTTCAGGCAGCTTCTCATGGAAGGCACTTTTGTAGCCCCCCTCTCTACCTGCCATGTAAGCCCAGTACACCAGCACACCAGCAGAATCTAAGGAAAAGATCTAGGAATCTTCTCTCTCTTGATTTTATTGTCAGTATATTTGTGGGGGCACTACAGCCTGGATTTTTTAAGGAGGTTGGGATGACAATACCTGTCTCACTCAGGATGATGTCATTCTTGTCCTAATTTAGGATAATACAAAGAAACTCACAGGTTATAAATTGCCAAGAAGAATATGCTCAGGCTGTGAGCCAGAAAGACTTTTTTTGGGGTTTTCTTTGCCTGTTGAAGTATAAATAGGGAGCAGAACTGGAATATGGAAGAACCATTCTAGCTTTTCTGGAATATCTGGGTTTATCCAATTGCCTGATGCCTATTCTGCCTGTGTAATTTCTAATCTTTCTGGTTTAAATCCTACTTTACATTTGATTTTTTAAAATGTGATATTCCATCAATATTGCTGTATATTTTTTGTTGGCCACGTGTTGTGAGTACAAGTACTTCTGTTTGCAGTAGAACTTAATTCAACTGCTATCCATAGTGGTCAATTAGGGAAAACAAAACATCTCTTATGCCAGGTGATATTTTGCATTCCCATCTCCCCACCTGCTCTGCATGCCTACAGTCACTGCCCCCACAGCTATACTAATGACTCTCTTCTCCAGGCAAGCTCTCACCCATCTCAGGTGTTGCTTTTATACCTCCTTCCTTCTTTCAAAGCATTCCCAAGCAGAAAGGGAGACCCTCCCAAAGTGTTGCTTGTAGCATACTAGGAATACATTTTCTGTTCTGGAAAGCATCTAGTCAAGAAAAATAACGTCAGCTATTTACACTCATGATCAGAAATTGCTGATTTTTAGGAGGGAAACACATAAATCAAGTGGAAGTTGCTAAAAATGTTTTATTCTTATCAGCGTGGAGTAAGAAAATTTGTGTTCTGATATTGACAGAACATGGCTTTCCTGGGTTAAAAGACACATTTACCTCTGCTACTGGTTTAGAAATGCTTTAGGAATACACAAAGGATTTTTAAAAATAAAAGCATGGTGCCTCAGGGAGTACCGCTAGTTTAAATAACACATGAAAGTATTTATGAGCCTTTTTTTATGAGGTGGTCAAAGCAAAGACCATCCAACATGTAACATAAGACTGGCTAAAGAAGAAAGATTTTTCAAAACCACATTGGAGAATTAAGCATGAATGGAATTTTATTTCAGTCTCTATTGCTTATTTAAATTAATGAGGTTTTCAGGTGCGGTCTAAATGATAATACAGATCAAGGTGAGTTTTGCCAGGGAGCTGGACTCTAGTTTATTATTCAAAGAATGCTACTGACTAATGTTGATGTAATCCTAAATAGACAATAGGTTTAATGAAAGTAAATTTTAAAAGAGTTTCAAATACTTTAAGGGGCACTGGAATTGCATTGACTCATTCATTAGAAATGGAAATTAATATTTCTGAATTGTCCCAGGTACCTCCACAGCAGATCTGCCAGTATCTATCCAGTGTATCCAACTACAGAAAAGTACAGAATAAAGATCATTGTTTCTTACTTCGTTGAGCCGTACCACTCTGTAGTCCCTGCTGCATTTTTATAGAGTTACTGAGATTTTTCCTACTGCAGGAAGAAGGTCCAGTCCATTCCTATGTCAAGAGATCACTTCCAGGTCTAATTCCTAAGATTGCCAAATCCTGGCCCATTTCCTGGAGCTCCTAGGGAAATTTTAGGTACTGCAACTCAAAACTGGTCTCACACTCTTTCCTTCTGCTTTGTAAACGTTCATTCACACTCTGTTTCCAAGTCTTCTCTTTCTAGTCCTACCTTTCCTGTCTCCACGTAGGTCTCAGAGCTAGAAGATTGCTTTCAGGCACTTGCAATCCCAGGCATTTTCTGTTTACCAGACCAGAGTACCTACTGACCAAATGCACCAATCTCAGTGAGATGAGCTTTATTCTTCCTGCATTGTACCTCACAAACCAGAGAGAATCCAGTGACTTCATATTATTCACTAAGTCTCTGTTAGGCTTCATGGCAACTGTGCAAATACTTAAAGGATTTGCAGAAGTACAGGATAATGAGGGAAATTTTTGAACAGACGTTCTCATGTTTCTGCCTTAACTATGCATGTACATATTTAGCTAATTAAGGCAGTTATTTGAAATCACTTTTGCAATTACTGTGCTAGTTAGTAGGGCAGAATTGAACAAAATTGATTACAATGGGACTATCCTTAACTGCTAAAAGTAAAATATGGACATAAAACCTCAATTTTTCCAGAACAAACTTTATCAGAAAGAAAAGGAAAGCTTCTAGCATGCTATTTGTGTGACTTCATTGTGAATAAGTTTGGTGAACTGATCTGGTTGCAAAATCAGATAAAAATATTTTGGACCATATTTTGCTTTGGGTCTTTTGGGGATTTTTGTTGTGCTTTTTGTAACTGGGGAAATTTCTCTTAAGCTGGTATCACTGTTGTCCATTTTGTAACATCAAACCACAGCCTCCTACAGGAAATGTAAATAAATCCCAGTGGCATGGAACTTCAATAACTTTAAACCATTTTACACCTAAATGAGAGCATCTGTGGAAGGGATTAGCATGCTGTAATTTATGTGCAGTACTTCCCACCTTGAGCTGGTTTGCCTTAAGTTTCCCGTGTGTCCCTAGGCAGACAAGCAAAGACGGAAAGAGCCTGGGCTGCACTGCTTCAGTCACTTCATGGAACAATTCCATAGATCTGAGTGTTTGAAAGTGATGCTGCACAGAGACTCCTAGATTTTGGTGTATGAGCTTCAATGAATGGACTCAGATCATTCACAGCGATGCTGCAGCTGAGTAGGTCTTTCAGTGATTTATCATTAGTGATGAGGACAGTACGTCTGTCCTGGTAACCGCTGTCGCTGAAAAGCATGTTGTTGGCTATGGTAATGGAGATTAAAAGCATCTTAAAATGAAACAGCTGCAGTCTCTCAGTTGTTATTCATTAACATTTCATTGTTCAACTGTTTTATTGATTTTCATTGTGCATAAAATACACAAAATGTGCAGAAAATTTGATACCGAATGGAAGAGCAATAGGGAGAGAAAATCATGCAGTGTGAGAAATGGCTACAGTGAAACAGGCAGACTGAAATGAGGTGGGCATGAATTCACTGAAGGAAGTGGACTAAGCTGCCACCCTTCCTTCAAAAAGGCTGGAAAAAGAACTATGAAGCTGCTCTGTGGAAGTAAAGAAAATGTAGAAGAAATGAGAGCAGCCTCTCAAAACAGAACACAAGCCTGCACCTCTACTCAAAGGGGTGTAAGATCATGCTCAAAAGCATTAATGTGTTTGACCAAAACCAAATTGTCTCCCACTGCTTAATATTACCTGGGTTTAGGAACACAGGGCTTGCAGCCAGAGAGAACTGCATGCAAGTTGTCCGACTCCATCATCAATTTCTCCTCTTAAAGAGAATAACCTTCAAGCCTCCATTTTTTGGCATAGCTAATCAAGCTGAAAAGGATAACAACATAATCTGCATGAACAGTGCAAACTGTGCCTGGTGGTCAGGGAGCCAAACTGGCTTATCCAAATCCCAGGGAGGCCAATGGGATGACTCTGGTTTCACCTAAAGTGTGCCTTGGGCCAAGTCCAACAGTAGCCCATGTATCATCTAAGCCTATATTGCTTCCCTCGAAGCGTATCCATTGTCTTCACTTTAAGTGGTTACTAAACACTTTGCAGCACTCTGATAACAAAGATGTTACCCTGTCACTGTGCTGCTAGTTAAATGCAGAGATGCTTTATGACAGTGAAGCACTTGTTCCTGCCAAGGACCACTTCTGCTTCATGAAGCAGGGGGTTGTCTCCAGTGCTGCTTTTGTCCCTGACAGCAGCCCGGGCCCTGAGCATATGCACTCAACATGTGCCCTGACAGGGATAGGAGCATCTAAGGCAAATCTCATGAAGTTCCATAATGTGATTCCCAGACCATTTTGTCTTCCCTTGGACTGCATGCACAACAAAGCCATAATGGGATTCTCAGTATGCCTGGGCTCACTGCCATATGAACAGCAGTTGCATCCTGGCAGAGGAATAGTCTGGCCCTGGGCATTCCTTTCCTGTAGTCTGGGAGTATTTCAGGTCTGGCACCTGCCTGCAATTGGTCTGGGAACAGGGTTTGCCTAGGTGACCCAGGCTGAACACTTGACATTCTTATTAAAGCACATGCCTTTTTCTGTAGCCATGCAGTGAGTTTGCAACACAGCACATCAGCTTTGCTCTGTGAGAGCCAAACACTGACCTTCTTCTATTTCATTCTCCTAAAGCCTCTTTTCCTGTGATATTCATTTGCATTGCTGAGCAGTCCAAGCATATTTAGACTACTATTTGTCCCTCTCTAGACTACAACAAGCATTTATCTGACAGCATAAATGTAAAAATGATAATAACAGAGCTGTCCCTGAGTGTTCATTTGAGCACACCTCGTAAACCCAAGGGAAAGGCCGAATGCAGTGACATATTTCATTAAAAGACAACTGATGTTTTATTTAACTCAATAATTAAAAGTTTTACAAAAAATCACCTCAGGGTGGTTTTTTAATAGCTTGGTTTCAACTTAATGCCCAAGCCTACATTGCCCAAGTCAATATGATAATTGTCCAAGAGAATAATTTTAGTATAAGTAATAAAGGTTCTTACAGATTCAGATATGTTTCCCTCAAGACAATGAGAAGTGTTTCTATAGAGATTATGATGACTGTATCAATCATTCTTCAGTGCACAAACTATAGAAGACTCCCAAATGATTTGAGTAGACTGTTTACTGCAGCAGGTCAGTGATGGAAAGGAGCTTTTAAACAATGATATTCAGCTAGTTTAGCTCCCATTCAGAGAATATTCTTGCCTGTTGGAAGGACAGTATATTGCTTAAAGTAGAACATGTAAAGACAAGAGATTCTGGCTGCTCAGTTACCAGACTTGTCCTTTTTTTGTATTTTTAATTGCTTGTTTTTTATGAACTGAAGACTTTTGGAGGGACATAAGAAAAGAATTTAGCAGGGCAATGCCTTGGGAGCAGTTAATTAGTAAGAACATGATATGAAAGGGGGATTAAACTTCCCCTTTGTCTTGGTGAAATGGATTCTAGCTCCTGGATGGTCTATTCCCAGTCTGATGCAGAAGCTTAATAGGTTCTCATGCACTAAGAACTATAAAATATATTCTCATGCTGCCACTGTAACTTCCAGTATCAACTCTGCCCTTTTTACTTCCTCTCAATCTTAACCTTTTTTTCCGCTTCCATGCTGCTGTCTTCTAGATGAAATAGTTTCCTAAGCCTTTTGTGACAAATCGCTTCTCCTTTCTGTCTTCCTAATGGAAAAAATAATTTTTATGTTTGGGCTCATTTCTCTTATACATGACACATTTATCTTGCAAACCTTACGGTACCAGAAGATGTTACTCACCCTGACAGATGTTTGCTGGGCCAACACAGTCTCAGCAGTAAGCATGGGGAGTTTTTCCTAATCTACTTCAGCGCAGGGTTAGGGGATTAACTCAAACCACGTTGGTGAGTTTTGCAGTTTATCTGGGCTCATTTCCCCTGGGTGGCCTGCTTAGCATGGAGCTGAAGGCTCAGAGAAAGTCCAGTGAGCTGGCAATGGAGAAATGAGGACAGTTAAGTCTTCAAGTACTCTAGTTTGATCTGGAAGAACGCATCATTCCATGTTCCCAGACTTTCTTGACAAGCAAACCATGATCCCTTAGTAGTTTGTGCCTTGCCTTGTATATACTTAAATATGACTGAAAAAACATCTGAAAGGCAGGGATTTCATGCAAGTGTAGGGGCTTTACCTGGCAGCAGTAGTTTACACCATTACTGACCAGGTAAAAACTTGGGCCTCTGTCTTTTAGGCGTGTGTATAATGTTATACATATGTGAGTGACTACATGTGAGCACTGCTATGTAAAGTAGAACAATCATGATCTTAGAGAAGCATGAATGAGAATTGTTACAGAATTACCATAATAATGTTTATAGTAGGAGGTATAAATGGTACCATGAGGCTGATTAAAGCTAAAGAGCTACTTCTGCTCACTGATTACAATTAGCTCTTCACTGAATTGCTTGCTAACAAACGCCATTAAAATACAATTGATCTTACAGGCTGCATTTTTTGTGTTTTAAATGCACAGCTCAAGATTTTCACATTGAGAACTATACATATTCTGACCACATGTACAGCGAGTTGAGTGGAATAATCTACCTGCGGCAGCAGGAATAGCTGGGACTTTGTACATGCTGTTACCTTACACATTTGCAAGCTCTCATAAGTTTTTCAAAGTCCAAATCTATCACCTATTTCTTTAGCTTGCAGGTAAGTCTCCATCAGTCTGCTTTAACATTTAGGTATGTCATAGGATCACATTTCAGGAATTTGAGGGGACAGAATCATTTCTGTTTCCCTAAGGGCCACCAAGTGAATCTGTGATCTGGGTGTTCAGTTTCCCAAAGTCCATACACTACTCATGGTAAGTTTTAAGATGCTGTGCTTGTATTTGTTCAGTCATTACTTTCAGTGAAAGAACAGAATCTTTCACCTCCCAAATCTCACTTTCTCCATTTCTTTCCTCCAAACAGAACCTTCTCCCACCGTTCCTGATACTGTAGTTGATACATAGCCAGCTCTGTATTTTGTTGGTATCTGCTTTTGCTTTCATAACTCAGCAGGGTCTATTGCTTCCTCCAAGTCCCGCCAAAATTTGACATAAATTTTCACACCCTTCCCTTTGTTTTAATACTTGATACCCCCAATCATCTTCCCTGCTGATTCTCTTAAAGCACCATGAAAACTGATTTTGATCCCACTGTGAATCTGACCAAATAAGATTAGCATTTAACAAAAAAACTCTTTTAGAAACAAAGCCCTGAAGACTAAATGTAATCATGCTCATTCTGAGAGCTGCAGCCATTTGTCCTTGGCTTGTTTTTCCCAGAAATGACTAGCACAGGCATATTTTTTCAGAAGGGTAGTTGGCTCTGCTCTCACTTGGCTGGTCTTAAGAGATGATTTCAGTTACAGTTTCAACTGCCAAGTCCCATATTCCCTTGTGACCTAGTTTGGATTTTAGTTTTCCAGCTAGACCACCTGCTTGGTGTTAATTAGTTATGGTTTCCTTTTCATATGCAAAACTGTTTTAACTTCATGAGCTGGCACAGATTTACCTGGGCTTCCCTCCTGGTCCTACTGTACAAGCAGCGCTGCCTGCCTAGACCTGTCATCTCCACTATAAAATCAGCCAGCCTCAATCAGATATGACAAATTGTTCAATGGGAAGGACTAGGAGAAGAGAAGCAGCAATTAAGTTTCCTGCTTCCCACTTTGAGGCTTTTGCTGTCTCTGGACTTACAAATCCTTGTCTGACTGAGTTGCTGGTTGCTTTTTCTAAAGCTCGATGGTTTTAATCCAAAGCTGGAGAGGTAAAATGTCTTCAATAAGAAGTCCATGTGCCCACCTATTTATAGTCAAGATATACTACTCTGGCAGGGCTGCTTTTTCACACCCAGACTAATAACTGTGTGCTTGTTACTATATCAGGCTGGACTGGTATCCTGTTACTATGATAGGTACTCCAAGTAACCTCTGTGCAACCTACCCGTCTGTTCCGCTGCAACTGCTGTTATGGAAATTATTGCAAACACACTGGACAGAAGTTGCATGGCGCCGAGGATGTCCACCAGCCTGGTCCTCATAGCAATGCCACACTAGCCTACAATATTCTGGGCTACCTCTGGTCTGAATAAATAGCCAGATTCTTCTTTGTTGCTTTTTTTTGACAGAGATATTCTGTCTGCAATCCCTTCATAGCAACCTTGTGCCTTTGGTCCTGACCAACAGGCTTCCCTGTAGACAATACAGATTTTTTTCCTTGGATTTTATTTCTCCACTTCTGGGGACTCAAGATTTACAGTTCACTTTTTGGAGGTTTGTCATTGTTGATAAATGATGATAAAAGTGGTAAATAATGTTTATCTTTTCAGATCTTCTGTCAGCTTTCTCAGATGATCTTCTAATCCACCCCAGCACAAAATGCCACTTCTTGGTCTGAGCTGTATTTCTTGGTTACCCTGATTCTGCTGGAGTTGTCACCACATCCAGAGCTTAATGTGAATAAATAAACAACAAACCTCTGTTATTTTCCTGATAATCCCTTTGTGTCATAGCAAAGTTTCTGTTAACACTTCATAGTGTTATGAAGCAACAATGAAGACAACCAAGCCCTGCATTGAAAACAACATTGTCATTAGGGCAGTTTGGCACAAAGGCTGTCCAACACCAAATGATGCCATATCAAATACTGATGCTGAACATGTGTTCCATATGTTTGTGGTGGGCAAAACCATGCAAAGCCATCTCTATGTACAGCCTGCCTACTTAGGTCTTGCTTCTGTCGTTCAGTGTGTGTCATCTCTGCAAGATTTCATAGGCCAGTAGCTTTTGAACACAAAGGTACTGTTAAGTTCCTCTAACATGAACACAGATGACAGAATTTCACTGAATGACTCCAGACACATTATATCTAACTAAACAACATCTATTTTCCAGAAAGATGTAAAAATCCTCATGTACGGAGTTAAGGTAGGATTCTATTTTAGCTATGTAAAATCAGGTACTTAATGCACAACAACCTCAAGGTCCATTCAGAAGCCTTTCATTTCAAGACCACTCTTTGAGGTGTCTTTAGTGTCGTTTGTCTCTCAAATGAAGCCTAAGCTAGGCTAGGTCAGAGATGTAGCTTTCAGACGGTAAAAATGAGGGATACAAACTTTCTCTGTTTTCATCAATGACAAATGTACCAACTTTTCTGTTTTATCTTTAAGATGTGAATGTCACAGGCAAGCTTTGATTCAGACATGCCAGCTGTCATCTATATGGTTTTTGCCCCTAAGCCGTGCTATTTTAAAGATGCTAAGTTGGATGACAACACTGGGGCTGTCACCAGTCTCCTGAGACAAGTGACATGAGGCACCAGCTGGAGCCTTTTCCTATTTCTACACCATGTAGGTTAGATGAAGAGTACCTGTACAAGTGGCCAGAAAGCAAATATTTCATTGTGGATAGAGAGTTTGGCTGTACTAAAAAGATGCCTAATGTTTGAAATTGTGCTGAACTGGTCTTTCTCCTCAGATACTTTTCACAATGTAACAAGACTATCCTGTGAAGAATCAACTTCAGTGAGGCCAGACAGCTCCAAACTTACATACTTTAGGCTTCAAACCAGAGATGTTGTGAAGATGGAGCTGACCTCAAGCGTATGAGTTACACTGCTGACTGTCACAGAACTACTTACTTGGTTAAGTGTCTTTGTATATCAAAGTTTTTGTGGGTTCATTATCAGTTCCTTTGAAATGAGAGAGGTACCTTAAAGGCCCTTCAGATATTAAAGAGGTAGATGACCCTTAATACCACTCAAATTGTATCTGAATTAATAAAATAAGCATTCTTTCTGGCAATGAGCACCGCTGGTACTTGGGTACCCATTGTCGCACTCTTGCCCTTCAAAGTGGGGTCCCTGCATTCAGGTTGCCACTGGGAAGACTTTCCATCCCTTTCTCACCCTCAGATCATGTCTGAATATTTACTGTGAGCCAAAACCATCCCTGGGACCTTTTTAAAAATTTAGAGGTAAATGCAATTGGAGCACAGTGCCTGGGAACATTCCTTGCCACTTTTTAATTTACTAGAATAGTCATAGCCTCAGAGACTAAACACTCCTCTAAGGTTACTTACACAAGCATACATGGAAGCAGGAGAAAATTAGTTAGTTAGGAAAATAATCACTTCTGCTTTCTACAAAAGCCACATATACTTAACTGTGATAATCTGGTCAAAAAGAAATAGACTTTCACTAGGCTGTTGAAATGTTGAAAGATTTCAGACCATGAAGCTCCCTATGCACCAAATCCTATCCAAGAAATACTTAGAAGCTTTGGCTGTTTTGAAAATTGCATGTTAATGTGTTATAAAATATTATTTTGTGCATTTAAAAATAAATAATATTTTGTAAATGAATGGGAAAAGGACAAATAAATGACTGCAAAACAAAATATTCCTTCAGAAGTCTAATCCAGCTTGAAAGATTAAATGTGAAAGAAGAAAATTCCTAGCAGCTGTAAGCTGCTGTTAAGTCAGTAGCATTACTGTCCTTATCACATAGCATTGACAAGCCATCCATTTCCACTGGGTTAAGACTGTACATTCATGAAAAAAGACCATTTGCACTGAAGAGCCCCTGTTTGAAACAGATCAAATACAACATCCTTATCCAAAGGTAAAAAAACTACTGCAAACTTACTAACTGTTGTACAGCAAGCCAAATTCCAGTCTGTGAAATGTATACCACTTAACAACTTTGCAGAGTATCTCATCAGAATATGGCCAGTTTCAGCATATGCTATAATTTTTGAACTTTCACAGAAATTGTGTGTTCCTGCTCTAAAACTATGGCAGTCCCTTCCCTTCTACACCAATGGTCTCACTGTACCTTTAGGCTGAATAAATAATTTGCTGACATGCAAGATACAAATGCAGCCCTGCTACTGCTGAAACAGAGACCATTGCCTGAAACGTCCCGCTTTCCTCAATTATGTGTACTTTGGTGAAACTGGATACATTCATCTCTGCATGCTTTAAGGGTACCAGTTCTTTTGAAAACTTTTCAGAAAAGACATCAGAGCTGATGTACCTTACAGTATATGACTCTATTGAGAATAAATGAGGGGGGAGCAAGCTGAAAGAAGGGGAAGAAGAATAGCTGAGAGTCCCAGCAACAGCCCAGAGCCGCAGGAAGTGGCTAATGAAACTGGATCCCACAGCAGCTGTGTGTCTAGCAGAGATTTCACTGGACTGTCAAGAGGATAACAGGAGGATGTACAGCCTGGCACGCACATTACAGTTTGCAATTAAAAAACAGTTACAGGATTTTTTTAAAAGGACTACTTCAGAGAAAAAAAGAACATTAAAATAAACAAGGTGTGTTTGAAAAAAGTAAGTATATATATATATATATATTTGAAATTAGCTCAGTCCTGTAGGGCATTTTCAAGAAAAATTTTGTTATACGGATTTTCTCCTTGCAGTATCCATGCTGATAGAGAAGGTGCTCAGCTGATCCAGTTGAATTGTTAGAAATGTAGTTACGTTGCTTTACCAGCTAAAATCAAAGAAATTATCTCTGAAATTACAGAAGTGGTACAAAATAGAAACAACATAAGTGATCCTGAGATATGCTTCAGAATTGAACCTGGGGAACTTTTAACTCACTTCTTATATTCACCAGTTCTTGAGGAGTTACCAAACTATCACATGAACAGGACAGGCTTTGAAATGCTTTCCAGGTCTGTGGGTTGAAAGGAAGGAATTTTTCACAAAGAAGAGTAAAATGAAACCTGTAGTGTGAGGAGGAACCATCCCACTTTCTAATTCATCATACATAAAAGCCAAGCGCCAGCCACAAATTGAGCTGGGGTTACTGCGGGTCTTTCATAAACGACAGCCTTTCTAGGCCAGAGCCTTTGTCAAAGACTAAGCCTCATTTGAGAGGGACAGGGAGTAAGATCCTGCACATTTCATTACTTCATAGGTAACATGTGTGATATAGTCTTAGGTTTTGAGTAGCTAATTGATACAGCCCTGCTTGAATTGAGTTCTGGTACAAGAATTTGATAAAATTTTTTGTAAAGGCAGGTCTTTCAGCATGAATTGAGGTTCCTGCTGTTGTAGCTACTTGCTGCTCTTCTCTGAGCTATCAATTTTAAAGCCAGTGTTGCCATGTCTATACCATATTTAGCCCTTAAAAATGCACCTAATTTCCCTGGATTTTAATATTTGAGGTTTCCAAGGTAGTCTATTCTACACATCTGCAATACAACAGCTTAACTCTGAGCATAGGATTAATGGCTATAATGGGAATGGCAAACATTTCAGGGAGCATGATGGGCAGAAAGCTTCCTGACCTGCTACAGGTTTGAAATGAGTAAGAGTTGCTAAGACTCATATCAAGGAGGAAGACACATCCTAGATTAATATCTTGCAGAATTCCTCTCAAGGCATCAGTTTGTGTTACTAAAATCTGGACAAGTTAATATCCTGAAAGCTTTCTTCAATCCCTGGAAGTTCCAGACCAATCCATACAGCCTGGTTGCCCTAATCTTTAGCTTTTACCATCATCCAGGGAGACAGTCAGATGAGCTGCTCTGAAAGCATCTAAGACAGAAGAAATTCCCTCTGGAGGTGCTTGTCTCTTTTCTAGACACCAACAGGAACTTAGCCTGTGAGCTAGGACAAGCTTATAATTCTTACCTAGGCAGAAGTATGCGAAATTACTCCGGTGTGGTTAAATCCCTCCAGTTCATTGTTGCAACAAGCCAAGACAGTTATGATAGGCAAATTAAGTCAACTGCTACTGATGCCCAGCTGCTTGCTGCTACCCACCTCCCCAAGGCTATTGCCTCCTCAGTTCTGATTGTGTAAATAATTGCCAATGAACTCTGGGTTTGTGAATGAACCAGGGAGAAAAAATGGCAGAACAGAGCATTTTAGGGTGGAAACCAACAAATATGAATTGGCAACAGCTGGACTACGTCATCTGTCTGTTGGAACCCAGGGCACAGGGAATGTTTCTCTGCCTGTTCTGACAAGCCCTGATTCTCCTGAGAGCCCTGCCTTTAACCTCCATCCATGGAGAGGACTCCCAGGCTTTGGGATGAGGTGGAATCTGTGAGTGTGGAGAGTAGATTGTAGTGTAGCTATCACAGGGTGAAAAATTTAGACTTTTAGGTTTTTAGTGTGGGGGTAGATGGAGGACAAAATAGAGGATTTTGGGCATTGTCCTGCCTTCTCCTTCTTCTTCATCTACTCCATTTTTTGTAGTGTTAGCAGCACAGGGTGATTGGTTGGGGAAAGTCACGATGCAGGTGTTGTGTGTTAGAGAGTTAGTTATTGGTAGAAAAGTAGAAATAAAGTACGTTTTTAGAGTTAATTGGACAAGATGGCTTTAAAAGACCTTGAAACTGTACATCTTATGACCTTTTTTGCTGTGTTATTCACCATGCTAAGCCTGGTGCAGGCGGTGTGGAGAATTTTTGATAAGATAAGAAATAAACAGCAACCTGAAGACCGAAAAAGGTCCCGTTCGTCTCTCAGTTCTAGCACAGAACTTTTATTAGGGGTCTCCCCACTCAGGGGGGGCCCAGAGAGGCCTTTCACATCTGTCCATGACTGAAGTTTTAATTATGTGGTCTTGAGCCTCAGCCCTGCATGGCAGAGTATTCTGTATTATTATGAAAGTTGAATTATCTAAGGAAAGAGGGAAGAGTGTTTCTCCCTTGTACATGAGCACAGAAGCAGAGACAGCCCATGGTAACTCCTCAGGCAGGCAGTGTGCAGCAACAACCCCGTGAAGATTCTTCAATGGCAAATCTGAGAAATCAGCTGCTTTGCCAGTGTGACAACTCAGCACCATGGGGTCATAAAAGGGGAGTTTTTAAACAATTTTAGCTCAGAGTTCCTCTCAGATAGTTGTACTGTGACAGATTTCCAGAAATACCGTCCTGTCATCTGCAGAGAAAATGCTCAGTGGTAGGTCATGAAAGAAAAGCAGTATGTGTGTGTATTCAGTTCCAGCTGAACAGCTCTTATTTTTTCACTGTTTTTTTTTAATACACAAGATGCTACAAACAATATTCTGATGATATTATGTTGCTCCTGGTCCCTGAATCCCTAGTGGGTTAAAAGCTGCAAGCTCTGTGTGCACTCACATCCCCTGGAAGAACTACAGTAATATTCAAATGGAACATGTCATCACTAATTCCTGGGAAAGAAAGAGAAAATATACAAAAAAGTTTAATGAACGGAAGAAGAAAGAGAAGTGGTAACTGACGTTTCTAGCTGGGGAATATGACAATCAGCAGCAGGGCTACCAGCCAAATCCTCTTATAGGCCCAAAAATGCTAAAAGCTTTAGCTGAGTGTAAACAAATGCCATGTTCGGTGAAAAGCAGTCTTGAGGGACAGATCTGTTAACCATCAGTGGGCATGTTTCATCTCACCGCTCCTTCCAGGCAGTTAAAGGGAGCTTTGTGTACCTGCCTACAGACAGGAGCTGCAGCTCTGTGACGCAGGAAACCATTGCCTTCCCCTCAGGCCGAAAAGGGAAGGCTATAGCTTCTGCCTACATATATAAAATATAATGCAGACCATTTATAAACACAGAATTCTTCAAACGCCTTCCCTTAGGCTACCACTTTTAAATTTAAACACAAAGAGGGCAAGGGAAATGTCAAATTCAGGTGAAAACTGAGGATAGATTTATTTTTTTAATTTAGTGTATAAAGTGAACACGTCTTGTTACATTAGCCCGCGATAGCATGAAGTATTGTTTGTTGCTTAAAAAAATTAAATCATGCCTTAAAAACAAGGGCAAGGTGAAGCAGAAGCCCAGGAAAGCATTTAACTTTGGTTTCTTTTGGTTTCACCCCCAGCTTGGGAGCAGTCCCACTGCAGGCAACAGCAGTGCTCGTGTACTTCATGTCTTGCCTGTGCTTTGATGTACCTTTGTCTTGGGCCTCAACGACCTTCATCCATGAGAGAAGCCAGACTTTTCCCCTTCTGAGTGACTATGTTCTTCATCCTGCACGCACCAAAGGTCAAGTCAGATCACCTGGAGCTCCCAAAATGTTTATTGAAATGCCACTTTTTCAGTCAGTGAGCTGTTCAGCTAGAGAATCAAAACATCTCGAAGTAGATATTTAACTGTTGATTTTAACAGTTTTTGTAGATCTCATCTGTGTTATTTAACTCGAAGCAAATATTTACAGAAAGGGACAACAAAGTCTGACTACACCATTTTGGGGGGAACATTGTGTTTTCACTTCCCAGCACTGCCTAGGAGGAGGCCTAGCAAGGTCTCAGTCTCTTCTCCCAAGTGGCAAGGAGTAGGATGCGAGGAAATGGCCTCAAACTGCATCGGGGGAGATTTAAATTGGATATTAGGAAAATTTTCTCACCTAAAAGGTTGATAAGTATTGGAACAGGCTGCCCAGAGAAGTGGTTGAGTCACTGTCCCTGGAAGTATTTAAAAGACATGTAGATGTGACACTTGGGGATTTGGCAGTGCTGGGTTAACAGTTGAAGTCGATGGCATTGGAGGTCTTTTTCGAAGTAAACTATTCTGTTAGTCTGTTGTTTTACGACTTGGTGATCTCTAGACTGGTCCCTTCCAACTTCATCTGTTCTGTGTACATTTAAAAGAAAATCTACAAGAAGATAAAACGATGTTAAGAAACTCTCAGGAGGAATTGCTCAGACTGTGCTTGCCGTGCTGGGAGGTCTCCTTGCTGCAGCAGTAACTCTCTGGGTTCAGCCCACCATCACTATCACATCAGTGAGGATCTGCCTAGCCACAGCTGCCAAGCAATGGGGGATGTTGGCCAGAATCTGCTCAAGCATTCCTGCAAACTGGTTCCAGGGATAATAAAATCCACTGGAAGCTGGTGCACTTGCTTTATTTGCCTATCGCAGTCATAAATCTGTGGTTAACCTACTGATGACCTGTGTTAAACATGACCTGTGGTAATACATTAAAATAATTACAATTCAATGAACAAACTCCCAAAAAAAGTGTTATCAGAAAGAAAAAGATGTGTTTGAAAAGTAGCACAAATCATACAGTCAGGTCAAATCAATTACAGTTTCTGGGATTGTGTGGCAGTAGTTTGAGTGGAGCTCTCTCATAGCAGTGCTTCTTTTTTATCCAACAGTGTTTTGAGGATATCTCACCTGCAGACAAGGAGTGTTTGCAGGTGTTTGCCAACTTACTTTTTTCTTGATGATTTCTCAGTGCTAAAAAGTTAACCTTGCTAGTTCTTCTCTACAGTGGAAAATTTTCTTGCGATACCTAAGGGTAGCACATTAATGACTGCTGACACAATCTGACTCCTGAAACACAACCTCTGCAGAGATTCACATGGCTTCAGGCTTTTGTTTCCCAATATGAGGACATTATTTCATGGTTCTTAATCTCAGGCCCCTTGGACTATAGTGATATATTTGTGGGTTGCCCACAAGGCTTAAGAAGTCACTCACACGGATTAATTTAAATTTAACCATCAGTGATGGTCAGTGTCTCCTGGATCTTTGACCTTGCTGCTGGCCTGAGCTGAGTAGTTGGCAGTGGCTGGGTGAAATTCCTGGGGTGCTTCCCCACCCTGACCTCATGCTGCCTCTTGCCTTCCCACAGCATGACCCGTGTCTCCTACCCTTCCTGGAGCAGCAGAGGTGGTGAGCCATCACTGCTTCTTGCCAGGAAAACAAAATACAGTCCCTGCCTGGCTCAGACTGCCTGCAATGAGCACAGTTCTTTCTGCTGAGCATCCTTCAGGAGAATTATTCTTGACCTCTGTTACAAAAATGAAAATAAAACCCCAACCCTGCTCCCTTCACCTCCACCCAAAACCCGAGAAACACTACTAACAGGGATTTTATTACTTGAACGTCATGAGCTTGCCTTCCCTGACTGCCTGTCAGAATGCCCCATCTCTGGCAAAATGTATTCACGTGCCAAAAATATAAACTTGGGCCAAATGTATTCACTCTAAGAGCGATGTCTATACTCAGAAGAAGTAACTCAGTTTTAAGGTGTCATTACCTGTAAACATGCAGTTGCATTTATGAGTTCTACCTCAGGAATAAAGTACACTTTGGACTGGTCACTACCTTCATTGTATCCACTAATTCATCTTTCCTAAAATTCCTTCTAACAAATGGAACCACTCTGAGAAATTTAAATCAATCTTTTTCATGTACGAAAATTATTGAGCTCTCCTTCAGATAGAAACTTGCCCTGCAGGGCTAGACAGGGAAAAGTTCTTTTGCCCCGTTGATTACCTGGCACAACCCCGTGCATGAGATGTCACAAAATTGGCTGGGACAGTTTATGGAATGTCAGGGTGGGGAGCAGGATGTAAGTGTCTTCTAGTATCACTGAAACTTTGACTAGTCCATAAAATCACACAAAAAGTCATCTATCTTCTGTTTCTTACCATAAACTTTTGTGAAAGCACAGCCTACTGACAGCAGACATTCCAGTGAGACTCAAGAAAAATTTGTTAAGTTTGTTAAAATACAGATCAGGAAAAGACTTGTACTACAGTCTTATGTTGCACATTGATTTTTATTATTTTTTCCTGGCCACTTCAGTTCTCTTTAGGAATTTTACCTGTATCAAAGAGAAAACAGGCAGGTAAGAGCAAAATATCTTTCTAAGTGAGCTGTATAAATAATCATATACCACAGACTTTTCCCCTCCCTCTGCCTGGAAATGGGGAACGTTTTCAATGGCTTCTTCTGATGTCATATTCCTGCCACCATTCTGAGGCATATCAATAGTGTGATTAAGGTCACATTTTTCTTTCCTATGTAAAAGCCTGGGAATGGCAGAAACTTAACATAAATTGTATTGCATTAGAATAATTGCTAGGGAATGTAGAAGTGTATTGGCACAAACCGTTCTTACCTACTCAAGGAATGGAAAATCAGCAAGAGATGAACAGCCACTGTAGTCCGCGTGATAACATTCCAAATTTTGAGGTGATCCCAAAAAGAAGTGTTTTTTTTCTCAGGAAAGCTCTGCTTTAAGCTGTAAAAGCAAGGAGCGGTCAAGGAAAACAAAATGTATATTGGCAAATGGTCATGAAATGTGTACAAGTGTGTACTGGCTTTGTTCTGCAAACTTTCCAAATACCTGATGCTTTAAGCGATCACTCTTGGAATGTATTATTAAATTACAAATATGTATTTAACAAACAGAATAAGTCTTTGAGAGTTTCAGTCAAGTGCAAGGAAATATCTAAGAGACCATAGACAAAAGGAAAGTACTTTCCCATTTTATAGTAATGGATGTGTGTGGGATTCAAAATATAGCACTGAGGTAACACAATACCATGCAGTGCATGACTTGCAAAACCATAGACATACACTGCTACTGACATGGCTGAGGATATATTTAGCAGAGCTCTAGAAGATTAAATAGATGAAATTTTGGATCTTAGGTCAATGGACCAATTCATTTTCCACTCTGAGAATGTACAAAATAGAAAAGTATAATTTCTCGAAACAATAATTAATTTTACTGAGGTTTTTTTTTTTCTCTTGTGTAATATTCCAATTGGAAAAAAGATATTTTTTTACCATTTCATTTTCATGCTTGAAAATAGATATCTTTCTATGCAAAGATCCTTTGCTCAAGTTACAGATTACAAGGGGGAAAGTTCAGATTAATGGTATAAAGAAGGAGCACAATAAAATACAACTCTCCCTAAATGAAGATTAGGTCTTGTCTCGGGTAAATTTTGAGGAAAGTAATGAAAGTGTTAGGAGCAGAAGGAAAGGTGCCTTCACACAATTTAATCTAGTCTTCTGTTAAGTGTGGGTTTCTTGGGTTCTTGGAACTGGAAGATAACATTTCATTCAGATAAGGAAGAAAACCCTAATAAGGATCTGGATCTGGATAGAGGACCATGACTTTTACTAAGGGAGGAGAGTGACACTTGAAATTTTAATGAAATAATTAGTAATTTCATATTACAGTATTTAAGGCATCTTCCATGAATTTGGAAGAATTTAATGAAAGGTTTGTAAAAGCAAAGGAGGACATTTTTCACATCTTGAACTGATAAGAAAACATGCTGGCATGAGACAAGCTTTGAGAAGAGGTACTGATAATTCAGCAGAAAAAAGTAATTTTTAAGAAACTTCACAAAAGAATGTCAGGGTAGTCCAGCAGTAGGAATTTTTGTCACAGAAACCATCAAGTTGTGAGAGCTTTTCTTATCATGTTGTGGGGTGTCCTTGCAGTTGCTTGAAATGGTGATGGCTTTCTGACTTCTGAGAAACACAACACTTCTGATTTTAGCTATTCTATCTCATTACCTCCAACTCTTCTCTTTTTTCTTGAAAGATTCTCCGTGATTCAGCCAGCTGAAAGGTGGCAATAAGAAAAAGGCTTTCTTATGATAAGGAAGCCACTGGGGATGCACTCCAGCCACAATCTCCATCCAGTGAATGTGCCTTTGCCCACCACAAGAGAGGAAGGCCGATTTTTATGGTCCTGTTGAACACCTTCTGTCTGGCCAGGACCTATCTTCAGTGCCAGGAGAGGAGGGAAACTCTAACAGAATCTCTTTGGGAAGAGGTCATGTCTGGTCCTCACAATTCCCTTGTAGAAAAAGCCATGCATAGGATGCCTTAATTTTGATGGGAAGCTATAGGAAAGCAGTTCAGTCAGCAGCAGGTTGCCTCAGTCGTACATGCTTACTCCCTCATCCTTCCTTTCCCAGCTACCTGAAAACAACTGCTCTCCTGTGCTGTCTCTTCCTTCCCACTGTGAAACGAGTGAACCACAAAGACAGAATTATTTTGAATTTAGGATTTGTAAAGGCAAAACTAAAGACAAAAGTTTTATTAGCAGTTGACACATGTGGAGTATCACATGTTGAGTATTTTCCCTCTGTGTTACAGTATTTAAATACCTTATTGGCCAGAGCAATAATGGATCCAAAAACCTCAGTACTTTTCTCTGGTGGTCCGTGAACTGATGACTCCTGAGCCTCTGTCAAGTAAGAGATTTTGACCAGATTATCTGAAGGGATGCCAGGAAGCATGATAAATGGAGGTAATTAGTCACTGTCCCTACAGGTCTGCCTGGCCTGTAAAGACAAGACAGTCTGCTCTTCTTGCAGACAGGAAATCACAGGGCATCCCAGCCCCATGGAAAGAGAGCCCTGAATGCATCACCTCCAAAATTAACATCATCAAGACAACACTGAGAAAGAAAGAGGGAGAAATTGAGAGAACTTTTTTAATGTCTTGATTTTCCCCTTGTTTACAAAATCAGCCACAAACACGTTTTCAGCACAGTGGATTTAGATATTTTTTTATAAATAATACCTACCTATGATTGATTTTTCTGTACAGCATGAACAGAGGCAGCCAAAGCTGGAACTAGACCTGACTCATAGACTCAGACTGAGGACTAGATTCAGCCTCCTTCAGAGCTCAGGATTGCACAGAGTGAGCCATAGCTATATTATTACAAAGGGGCTTACAAAGCCACTGCTGATCTGAGACACATATCCCTGCAGTAATAAGCTTAGACATTTCCCGTAGATCAGGTTACAAGTGAGAATTGTACATGCATTTCTATATATTTAGATTCCTACTAACTAGGAGGTGAGTGTAAGCAGTAACCACTCTGTGGGGCCAGCTGTCCCTTTATGGTTATCAAGCCATAAAGTTCTCACATGAGAAAAGGTGTCAGTATACCTAAAGACAGCAAATCATGCAGAGGTGTTGAAGAAGGTGAAGATTTACTGCAGACATGTGCAACTGGGCATTAACTTGGCTGGAAGTCATTGATGCTGTTGAAGGAAGAAGGATTTGTTTGTCTCACAGGCTGTGGTATTTTACCCATTTTCTGATGTGGCGTTCTGATTTCACTTTTCTGTAGCAGAAAACCATATGTAAATCTTCTTAAAAACATGGTAAAGATAATTGATGTGTCTTGAGGTGCAGGAGAGTTGCTGAGCTCTGGCTGCTGGCAAAACCATGCCAATGGGATGGTGTGAGGGGGAAGAGGAGGTGAAAGTTTTGTCCAGGGACAGCCATGGTTTTATACAAGGAGCCTGCAGAGCAGAGCAGGTGCTGGTGTAAGAAATTAATGTGTGAAGTGGCTGTGAGAGTCCAGATTTGAGATTTATAATTTAAATACATGGATATAGCAAAGAAGCAGGGCTTAATAGTGTCAATCCTTATGGACTTCCTGGAAGTCAGTGAATCTTGTTCCAAATTTGTGCAGGCTTGTTCCTCTATGTTTATTAACATACTTAATTAAATTTTGTTTTAATTTAAGTGGCATACAGTGCTGGAAAACTATAATCAATAAAACTAATAATAAAACTAATAATAAAACTAGCCACAAAGTTATAGAAAAGCAGATACTAGGCACAGAATAAGCACAAATTGGCATTTAATTTTGTGAAAATTGTGTTAAAAAGGCAAATATTTTAACCATTACATTTGCTCCACAGAATACAATATTTTGCTGAAAGGAAAAGTACTTCCTAGGAATTATTGTAACTCATTATATTTAAATAGTGTTTATTTCAGTGCAAATTGCAGATAATATATTTGTTTTGAAATAAAGGTTTGAATTGCAACACCATGATGTTATTTAAAACAAGATCCATTATAAATTCAAAATATGATAGCTGTACTTAGGAACATAGCAGTCTTCTGATAAAAATGTCCACCTTCTTGGTGGACCAAATAATCAAAAGCCCAAATTGTTCAGCACTTTTCGTACCATTAAATACTTTAGCTATTCTTACTTTTTGGCCCAATAATAACAAATAATGAGGTATCACTTAATGAACCTGTTGTAACAACCAAATTATCTTTCTGACATGAACCATAGAATTACATTGCAATTCACACAAAAAACAACTAGATATTTATTCCAGGAGAGAGATTCTTGTGAGAGATGTGTTTTCTACTGCTGATAAAATTTGTGTTTTACAGAATCAAGATCACTGGAAGCCCTCATAGTTTGGTGTGCTCAAACTCAGAGTAAGCTGGATGTGTGCTACAGGAAAAATAGAGTATTACAGCAAAATTTATGGAATGTATTTCTGTAAGCATTAGAGCATTTATCCCTTTAGGTCTGGATTTCCTCTAGCAAAAAATGGTACAGAGTATATTTAATTTTAAAAGGTAAAAATCCAAGTGCCCATTGTATTTTTGTCTCAATATTTTTAGGTGAAAAATAACAACCCTGACACATTTTTTTGCATATCTCAAATGCCACCTATTTCATTAAACCCTCTATGTAAAACCACATCAGTGTTACTGAGGGAAAATTATACCGCCACCAATTTAGATATAGTCAAATCAAAACCATTTTCACAAATGACTGGCAGATTTTTTGCATTTGGTTTACATGGTTGGGCATGTTTGTTTTCATTACTCAGTTGTTTCTAATGAGTACATTTGTTTAAACTATGAGGAACTAAAAATAATTGTAAATATTCTCTGGTTATTGAAAGGAGAACTCAAATACTTATCAGAATACATTGATATACATATTCAGCATAAAAAAGTGGGGGTTTTTTTCTATGGAAGGGCTCCAACATACAGGAATTTCACATGTTTTTGCTGAACCAGACCCCCCAGGCCTTTCAGCAAATACCCAGTTGAAGGGGATTAGCTGGAAAACGGAAATAGCTAGAAAATCTGGGAGCAGCTCTGATCCACCATTCCAGCTTTCAACTCAACGTGGACACAGGCATTCATAGGTTTTTCCTAGACTATTCATAGGTTATTATAGGTTTATATTCACAAAATATACCTGAGACTACTAAGTTTCACAAGGATTTTCCTTTTTTGGCTTTTTCCCATTCTCTCTTCTTGCAGTGAATGTAGCTTCATGGGTCTGAAACTAATTTATTTGCCACAATAAAATTATCACACACACAAAGTCTGTCAGACCCAAGTTTGGAAATCCTTACTCAGATCTAATTAGGCAAAAGCCTGGCTCTAATTAGAAAAAATATCATATATTCCCAATTCACCTACAGCACTTCACACAGAACACAATTATATTCTCCAGTGGAAACAAATTTTAGTCTTCCACCACAAATAAAAGAACCCACTGTGTGAAAGGCAATCTGCTGAAATGAAGCCCCCTTCAACTTATTTGAGTTCTAAACTAACACAAATATTCCTAATATTAGATTTTATGTAAGAAGTAAAACTTTTAAACTGTTTAACTAAGAGCATATGCCTGAGAATTCTTGTGGTTATACACCATATTTCTGATGCTTGTCCTTTACATCAGGCTTCCTATTAATTCTTTTGGAACAAGGATTTCCCTCATAGTACTCTTTATGATACTAAACAGTTTCACTAAGTTCACTTCCCAGTTTTTTTTTAATCTATGTTACATTCATTCATAGTAAATGTAATAAAAAACTCAAGTCTCAGTTTTTGCTAGTATTTATGTGCTATGCCCACAGAAAGTAGTTGAACTGCTGATGTGAGTAAAAATTTGGCCTCTTGATTTGTATCAGATTTGCAGAAGACAGTCTCAACACTTCATCACTCTTGTAATTTAATAAAAATTTCTATATGCTGAAAAGGCTGAATACAACAGCTTCCTCTGCCAGGCTGCTAAAAGCTTTGAGCAAGTGTATGGATTTAGACTGAAGAATCACACGGGCACTTGTGCCATGCTTCAGTTCATCTGGCATGTGCAAGGAACCATAATTACAAATACAGGAATGTCTGACATGTACTTGCCCACCAGCGCTGTTGTATCTCTGCCAGAACAGGCAGTAAATATATCACTGGAAAGTTACAGTAGAGATAATATGAAAACAATTATCATGGGTAGTTTCAGGCCCTTCTGCTGGATACTCATGTTTGCTGGGCCACAAAAAACTCATTTTCCCCAAATTCAAACCAATTGGAGCATGACAGGTTTGAAAGTTTAGCTTAAACACCAATATTAACCCATTTTGTCAGTTGTCAAGAAGTGATTAAAAGAAGAGAGTGATGAAGAAGAACAGAGGGGATAGTAAAGATTGTTAATCACAAAAGTGCTATGAATTAGGCTGAAAGTCAGCTTCAGGTGACTGAAAACTGTTTTTAATGGAGCTCACCTATACCAGCAAAAAATAAGCTGGTGAGCCATTGTGTTGCCAAATAATCACTACAGAAGTAGAGCCCACCAGTTTGTGTGAGCTCACCTGTGCTTTCCTGAAGACTGGAAGAATGCTATCCTATTGTAAAACCATTACATGGGCTTCCTCTTAGTTAGAAATCCATTTTCTCAAAAGGGGGTGAATTACCATGAGTAATGAACAGCACAAGATGGCAAATCTGGGGGCAGTGGGAGGATGAAAAGTTTGTAAAACTTCCTAGCATTTTTGAAGCTATGAAGAAACATATGAAAGTTATCAAATATAAAACCCTAAGACAATTGTCTTAATATTCACTTTCACATGCACATAAATTGCTATTAAGAATATTCACCAATGCAAATCTGAATGGAAATGAAGTCACGAATAGAAAATCTAAATCTAATGGAGCCACTGTCTCTCAAAATAGATCAACATGTTCCTACACATAAACAGAACTTTATATTATCATAATCAGAGTACCTATCTACAAAAGACACTCCCACCCCACCCAAAAGAGAGGGAGAGAGAGAAGCCCCTCCCTTTTGTCTCTCTTATCATGAGATAATTAAGTACTAAATTAAAATTTACAGTATGCATAATACAGATTTGGTTTCTGTAGTACATGAGATATTAGGGAATGGTTGAAAACTATGCATGTCTGTGATTTGTCCAGGTTTTGTGGGTAATAAACAGTCTCCCATAGGAAGCCATAGAAGACTATTTATGGCTGCAGGCAAACAATTGTGTCAGTAGCCTGGCTCAGCTTTCAGCATGTGATTACGGGACCCAAAGAATTTTGTGTAGAAGCCTGAACCTTTATGTGTATTTTACTGTGAGGTGTGTGCACTCATAGTGTGATGAGCACAGCTCTGAAATCACCCTGTAGTCAATATTTTTCCAAATTTATTAAGCTGAGAACTAAGGTTTGTCACACTTGTCAGTTGGGTGGATATTTCTCAGATTCTCTACATAGTTCCTGAGCAGAGTGAGCAAAATACATACAAATCATTTAAATATGTGGGGGTTGAGGCATTACAGACAAATCACCAGGGATAAGCAGATCTACAAATGAGTCAATTGCTCTTGTAGGGCTTTCTACCAAGTGGCCGATGCTGTGTGACAAGCACTTGCCCTGGCAGGGTGGGGTGCACCCAAGATCCCCAATTATACAGAATCACCTGTCTGGGGGAGGGAGGTGTGGGGCTCTGCTGCCCCAAGCAGCTGAGGCAGAGCAGGGTGGGGACCAAAGGGAGCCACCTCCCTCGAAAGGAGATTCAGGCCACACCAGCCACCCGCTCAGCTGGTGCTGCCAAAGAGCTGAAATGTGGCCCAAAATTGATCTGCTTTCCAATATTGTTAATATTGTGTTCAAAGCATACTGCTGAGCTGGTAGAAGAGTACACACTGCTCTTCAGATTTTCAAATATTTCAGGATCAGATGTTGGACCCGGATTTTTCTCAAGCTCATATTCAGATACCCACGTTTTTATAACATTTCAAAAACAGAGAATTGTAGAATGGTTTGGTTGAGAGAGACTTTAAAGATAATTCTGTTTCAAACCCCCAGCCCTGGTCAAAAACTGCTTTCACTAGACCAGGTTACTCAGAGCTGCATCCAACCTGTCCTTGAACACTTGCAGAGATGAGGCAACGACAGCTTCCCTGAGCCTGTTTCAGTGCCTCATCACCCTCAGGAAAGAATTTCTTCCTGATATCTAATTTAAACCCACACTCTTTTAGTTTGAATGCATTCCCTCTTGTCCTGTGACATGTAGTGACATGTTCTTGTAAAAAGTCCCTCTCCATTTTCCTGGCAGTCTCTTTTCAGGGACTGAAAGGCCACGGTTAAGTCACCCCAAAGCCTTCTCTTTTTCAGGATAAACAACCCTGACTCTCTCACAGCCTTTCATTGTAGGAGAAGTTCTCTATGCCTCTAATTATCTCGGTGGCCCTCCTCTGGACTTGCTACAGCAGGCTGGGGGACCCCAGAGCTGGATGTGGCACTGCAGGCGGGATCTCGCCAGGGCAGAGCTGAGGGGCAGAATCCCCTCCCTCACCTTGCTGGCCACGCTGCTATGGATGCAGCCCAGGAAACAATTGGGTTTCTTGGTTGCCAGTTCAGATTGCCAGCTGATGTCCAGCCTCTCACCCACCAGCACCACCAAGTCCTTCTCAGCAGAGCTGCTCTCACTCCGTTCATCCCCCAGCCTGTGTTGATACTGGGGGTTGTCCTAACCCATGTGCAGCACTTTGCACTGGGTCTTGTTGAACCTCATGAGACTCTCAAGGGCCCACTTTCCAAGCTTGTCCAGGTGCCTCTGGGTGGCTTCAGGTGTGACCATTGCACCATTCAGCTTGGTGTCATCTGCATATTTGCTAAGGCTGAACTTAATCTCTTTGTCTGTGTCATTAATGAAGACATCACAGAATCACAGAATAAGCTAAGTTGAAAGGGAGTCAGAAGGATTGTCAAGCCCAACTCCTGGCCCTGCACAGAACCGTCCCTGAGTCATACCATGTTCCCAAAAGCACTGTCCAAACACATCTTGAACTCTTGTCAAGTTTGGTGCTGTGACCACTTGCCTGGGGAGCCTGTTCCAGTGCCCAACCTCTAGGGGAAGAACCTTTTCATAGTATCCCACATAAACCTCTCCTGTCCTCGGGACCTGCCACTGGTGACCACAGAGATGAGATCGTTAAATGGTGCTGGTCCCAGTACGGACCCTAAGGGATGCCACTTGTCACTGATGCCCATTGTGACTCTCAGCCGTTGATCACTGCCCTCTGGATGCAACTGTCCAAACACTTTCTTATCCACCTAACAGTCCAGTCATCAAATCCATCTCCAGTTCAGAAAGCAGGATGTTGTGGGTTTACAGAAGTACAGTTAAATGTAATCTGTAACCTCTTGCTTGTCACTGATGCAGTCCCTCCATTGTCGAAGACCACTCATTTGGTCAGGCAGGACTTGGTGATAGTAAAGCCTTGCTGGCTTTCTTAAATCACCTCCCTGTTCTGCAAGTTTCTTAGCTTAGTTTCTGGAAGGATTGGTTCCATGATCTGCCCAGGCACAGAGGTAAGGCAGACTGGTCAGTACTTCCCAGGGTCCTCCTTTCTACCATTTTTTAAGAAGGGTATAATTCCCTTTCTTCAGTCACCTGGGACTTCACCTGACTGCCATGAGATTTCAAATACCATGGAGAGTGGCTTGACAACTACATCAGCCGATTTCCTTAGGACTATCACATACAGCTCATGATGTCATATAGACTGAAGTACAATCAGGTTCCTCAGATGGTCATGATCTTCTCTTACAGTGGGAGGAACTTTGCTCCCCAGTCCTCCATGAGGGTCCAGAATGGAAACAGCTTTATTGAAGACTGTACCCCAGTGAATAGCAGGATGGGAGAGGAAGGAAGTATACGCCAATCAAGAATTGGCCATGAAAAAATATGTGCTCATGGGCTGGCAAATGCTGGCTCCAGGAGCATAGCATTTTAAATAAGCATCAGACTCTGCACTTTCACCATACACACAGTATGTGCACATGTGTAATAGCTTTAATGTGACACATAAGTACTGAATTTACTGTGCATTCTGTAACTTTCATCAGTGTCCATGGAGTGAAAGTGTTTGGTATTTGGGAGGCAGAACTTGGAGAAACAGAACTGAGACTGGAAAGGTAAGAAGTCAGAAAGAAGAGCAAGCGCAAAACTGGGGACACAAAATCCTCATCTGTCAAACCTTTCCACACCCCAAGTAGCAAAAAATTCCCACTGAAAATCTGGACAGTAAGTGCTCTGCTTGCTCCTAACTACTGTGTCATTCTAAGAAATGAGATTGCTAGAAGCTTTTAGAAGGAAACACAACACCTTAATAGCACCTCCCATACTGAAGGATATATCACTACCTCAATGATTAAACACTCCCAGGGTTGACAGTGGCAGTTGACAACTCTGTTGAAACTAACCCCAATTGTCTTTATGGCATAGACATGTCTGTTCACACTGGAAATGTCTTTTCCGTTTCCTTCCCTATTTGGCAAAAAACATTTTTCTAGCATACTTTTCAAGTTTGGGATAATTAGAGCATTGATCCTGAAATCTGAGCCACCGTGGGATTGATACAGAGCTGTAGTTTGTGCAGAGTCTTGTGGGTTTCAGGCTCCACAGTCCCATATCTGATCGTAGATTTGGGACATTTTATTCCATGTTCACACAGGAATATTCTGTTGGGGATAATCACAGTAAGTGCTAGCAAGTACTCACCTGTTTTATAAGGATGAGAAGATTCCCATTTTTATCAGCTGCAGCCCAGATTGTAACACTCTGCCTGATGTACAGCACGCCAGAAAAAAATGGAAGTCTAGCTTCCAGGAGATTTATTGTACCCTCTGTAGCTACCTTTTGAACTGGGAATTACTTGTAGTCCCCTCAAATATACTGTGATTCAAGAAAGAAAGACAGCCCAGAGCACACAGAAATCATCTAGCTCAGAAGTGTTTTTTTCTTCACAAAGAATATTTATTTTCCTTTACAAATTCATGTAACTGTGCTAAATTAATATGAAATCTGTCAAAAATAATCCACTACATGTTTATTTATGGTTTCATTTTTTCAGAGCATGATCTTCCTATGAGTTGTTTTTTTATTTATAAGAAAATTATCCATACAAAAGGAGTTTTTTCAATTCACAAATCATAAATACTGTGTGATTTTTGTCTCACTTTGTTTTAAAACCTTACATCTTTGTCAAAATACTTTGCAACAATCCAGTACATCAAGAGTTGGCTGATTTCTACATCTTACATGACTAATCTCAACCAAGAAAGGAGGAAAACACATGCAAAAGGGGCTGTGTAGGGTGCAAGTTGTGAGCTGAAAAGGACAAGCAAGTCTGAGCACATCTATTTTGTGTTTGGTTCTGCAGAGAGATAAAGCAAGTTCAGAGGTGAAGGTCAAGGTCATGAAACATCCTGAGCACTTTGCCCTTTTTGGGTGAATTTGATGCAAACATACAATCCTGATCACAAAAATCTGGTCTATAGCTAAGAATATGGAACAGAATGTGACTGTAAACATTTAGTGAAATTATACTTTTTATTTGAATATTCTATTTCCTATCAGGCAGACTTTTTTTTAAAACGTTCCTTTTTATATGGAAAATGTTGGTATTGGAACAGCTTCAATCAATTAGCAAAGGCATAATAAGAGTCATTCTGGGCTTGCAAAATCTCATCAGTTGAATTGCTTCAATACCAGAAGCCAGAGCCAGCTTGTCACAAGATACCACACCTCTGCATCCTACTGCTCAGATTCCAAACAGCCTGTAAAATATTTCAGTTTTGGTGAGACTCCAGCTAGTGTTTCCAGTATAAAGCTTGTTATCCATACAGCTTTGATGCACCTGGATTTCCCTAAATTTTTTCACTAAGTAGTTGGGGATGTAGCACCAAGTCCTGAAACATGGAGCACTGCCTGGTATCTGGTGAGGAGCAAAACATCTGGCTACAGTGGGCAGGGTTTGCTGGCAGGGCTGGTGTCCTCTTGAGAAAAGCCAGAGCTGTTTTGACCGCCCAGCGCCAGTCACCGCTGCAAAAGCTTCCAATCCTCCCTGAGCTCTCCTTAAAAAAATGGAGCTGCCCTGAAGCAAAGAGTTGGCAACACCAGGGATTGTCATTAACCCTCTGGTGCCAGAAGTCACAGCTGAAGTTTAATGAACTTGCCCGAGGCCTAATCCCTTGCTTACATCTTGCACCGTGCCGCACACCTGCAGTGTCCCTGCTCAAAATCCCGGTTCCCACAAGTGCAGCTGTCAGAGCACATCCAGTTTTAAGAATGAGGGCCTGAGTGAGGCTTGGGATATGGCTACACAGCAAAACAGATTCCTGTAGCTGTTTTATTTCCCACTTCCATACCTCTGTGACTCTCTTTGTACCTTTGCAAATCCTCACTGAAAACGTCTTACCCGTTGTTTAAGTGCTGTTCCAGCAAACACATCCTCTGCACCAATGAGATCTGCTTATTGCTGGTTCAGCTTTTCCTCAGTTTACTTCTAGATTTATGTGCCTTTATCTGTGCCCTGGCCAGAATTGTGATGTGAAGAAAATGTAGTGAAGGTATTCAATACTTTTCCATATACCCTTGTCACCAAATTTCCTTCAAAACTCAGCTCAAATTCTTTTTAGTCACAATTCCAGTTGAGAATAGCTAACCAAAAAAGGTGAAAAGTGAAGCACACAACTGGCCCACAAAAATCCAACAGCCTAAATGAACTTTCTACCTTTCCACAATAAAGCATTCATAAGCATGGTAGTTAGATACTCCCATTATTAATGATTCACTAGCAGTGTATTCATTAGTAATAAGCACTAGTGTCATGTCAATAGTGCATCTAAATTGAGCTAATTACATTACCTGATGCCTCATATTTTATGTGTATAATTCATTCCCCACGGGATAAAACCACTGGCTTTTCTCCAAAGACAGGCAAACAGGCCTGGTAGTTTGTTCTCCACTGGAACAAGAATAAAGTAAAATCCTTTATATCCATCCCAGTCAACACCCTCAGAACTGTCCAGTGGTCCAAATATTACAGGAACTGTGACATTTGCCACTTTTTCTCGTGTAGAGGGCTGTGAATGGTCTTTCTACTTCGTGTTTGCTTTGCTTTTGCTCTGTGACCTCATTCCTTAGCCTAAACCTAAGGCAGCTGCAAGTCAGGGAGAGAGGAAGCACCTCAGACATCATTTGCCACAAATATCTCTGGGAAGGAGCTAGTACTGTCCTTGATCAGTATCTCTGCGTTGCTTCAATATTACCACAACTGCCTGCAAGTTGGCATGCTCTTTGAAAGGTTTCCAGACACTGAAAAACACACAAAACTTTCTGAGGTGTCATTTTCTCTCCCAGGTAAATTGAAACAGGCACCCCTTCCAGAAGCAATGCTCTTCTCTAGGTAGTATGAAGGCCATGTTCATGCAGGGAAAATCTTCAGAACATTTTCAAAAGATTTTTTTTTAATTAAAAATAGGGACATTTGCCTCTGTAAACATTCTGACTTAATTTCTTCCCTCTTTGATTGCTTATGTCTTTCATCCCCACCTGGTGACTGCCCACCTTTAGAAGTCCAAGGACTAAGACAGGAGACATAGGCAATAAAGACAGTCATACTGCCTAAGTCCAGGAACCCAACTTTAGTGAATAATTTATCCCAGGCAATTACCCTGGACTTTTACTGTAGTCAGTGGAAAAAGATACTTCCAAGCATATATTCAAATCATTTAAATTAGGTTCCAAAGGTGACACACCAGATGCAACCTTCTTATTTGCATTTGGGGTGGTAATTTGCTTTCAAAGGAAAATTCAGAGAGCTTACGTATACAACCTTGTGCACAGTTTAGCATCTCTATTTTTGCAGTGCCTTGATAGATGTAAGTCTAAACACAGTACCTTTTGACTAATCTATTAAAAAATAGTTTATTGAAAATAAAACGATGGACTTGTATTTCTGAAAATGTGTTACATTACATACTTCAAATAGAAAGGAATACTCCAGAGAGGGTAATATGATGTGACTGTGTTGCTTTCAGGGCTAATCATGTAGCTGGGACACTACCTCAAGTTATACATCTTCTCCAGCACAGATTTTAAAAAGTGTACCTGTGAAACTTATGTCACCTGGACAGAGGACTGCAGTTGTCTGAAGGCTCCATTCTCCATTCTCCCCAGATATTTCTGCAGAACTCTTCTTATCTACGTGGCAAATATGTCTATGGGATTGGTTAGCTGTTCTGATTTATCATACACGTATAGAACTTTTGCTGGTGAAGCTCTCCTGGGGCTGTGAGTGGGACTTTACACTCTTCTGAACTGCCAGAAATGTTATGAGAGACAAACTGCTCATTAGGGGATGAGTCCTACACACTTGGAAACTCAGATGTGCTGAGGGAATGAAACTTGCAGGCTTTGACACATACTGTGTGCTCAATATCTAACATGGGTTCAAGAAACACCTTCCTTAGCAGCATGTTTTGTGTTACAAACCTCAGCTTCAGTAGTAGAAAGAGCACCAAAGGGCAAATTTCCACAAAGGCTGTCAGCTGCCTGCTGCATGTTGCTGAGGTTTATGCTCTGAACCCCAAAACCCAAAGAGGCTCCCGTGTTTTCTGCAGTGGGGCCGGGATTTTTCTGTCAGTGACCTCTCCTCTTGTTCTTCTTCTCAAAGTGCTAGAAACAAAAGAATAAATGCTTAGAGTAAGTGACTCAAAACACAGGAAGGTTCATTCTGCAGGGACAGTATGGAAAAATCTGAAGGAAATCTTGACATAAAACAAATCCAATACCTATTCCTACCAGAGTCTCATATTACAGTTGCACTGACTGACATATTATAGCTGGCAAGGACTAATGCTACTGTAAAAAAATCCATGATGTCATTTTGCCTGTTTAAATACTCATGAAAATAATTTTTGAAATCTTCCTATTCAACTTTGACTACAGATACAATATAACTAGATAGGAGTGAAGAAATTGCTGTTTCACTTTGACACAATAGAAAAATACCATAAACTGGGGAATAAAAGCATGTTGTTCTAGACAAATTTTTTTCAATATAATTTTATTCTCTTTTGCTGTCAACATTTGAGACCTCATAATAAAAACTATTTTATTTGATTTATCCATTCTGCTTGAGACTATGAATCTTGAGTTCATGTAGCAAGGTCAGAGAAGTTTAGGAATTCAGTGGTCTCAAATGAATGTCAGTTAGCTAAGAGGTGCTCAAGGAGGGTCTATTAATAATGAAAGCTCCAGGCAAATGTATAATGCAAGCCCTTCAGATCACAACACAGAGCTCAGATTCTCTTGGCAGTCATCTGAGGACAAGATGCTTTGTTGTAATGAAGAGAATGTAATGTACAGTGACAGGAGCAAAAATCTATATTGTGCATTCTATATGTGTGCTTTTATATCATAGTATTGTGATATAAATAATAGCCAGAGATCCATACAAATAGTGAAGACTTCAAATGACGATTTTCTAACATGCATTTTTTAATATTTAAAAGTAGTAAAATAAGTAAAAAGTCCAAATATACACTATTTATTGTATATATGGTCATAATCTACATACAGAAAACACAGTTTCACAAAAGCTTAATCCTACATCTGAGTTAGGAACAAAACTGACTTCCAAGAAAGGTGTAAATGTAAGAGCTTAATTACCAGTATATAATATGACCAAATCAATTTATTGAAAAAAAAAGTTTTAAAGTTTTGAAAATTAGAAAATGGTGATTGTGATTTTATTAGTTAGGAAAAAAAAAAAGGTATTTTCTGTTTATTATAAATGGAATGCATGAGAGTAACATAACAAATTAATGGGCTGGTAGGACTGAAGGAGAGGTTTTGCTGGCTCCTAAACCAACATTCACACTGCTGTTAAAATGTCAAAAGATGCAGACAGGCAGAAGTTATATTATTTTTTTCATTGTTTAAGGACATGCATCTCCACACTGCTGTCAAGAGCTGCATAGGTGCCCCCTCTGTCCCAGGGCCACAGATGGGTCCTGTACCTGCTTGCCAAGAGTGAACCAGCTCTCGCTGCAGGCACAGAACCAGTTCAACCAAGGCTGTGTGGAGGCAGTTCCCATGGTCCAGGCATGTTGTTGACTGTACAGTCCCAGCTCCCCTCCCCAGGAACTGCTTCTGCTTTACCTGCAGGGTTGATGGCACAGGTGGACAGTGTGGTCAGCACCCACACCTTGTCTGCACTTCTCAGGCACCTGAACGCAGAGACAACAGCTGATGGGCCAGGCTGGGGCTGCCACTTGGGGTGGACTTACTGAGTGTGGACTCACGGGACTCAGACCTCAGCAGACATGTCAGTTCACTTATTTTACACATCCAGCTCACACATCTGGCTCTTATTTCTACCAATGGCATCTGGTGTGTGCACTTCAGTAGCCGAAGACTGGTTGTGCTCAGCTGTAGCCCAAAACCATGCAAGTTTTTTTTGGCTGTGACCCAGTGCTGAGCTGACAGGGGACAGTGTGCCACCCAGCGTGGCAGGGATAACTACACCTTGTCCTGTGAGAAAACTGCAGCCATCCTGTTGTACCAAGCAGCAGTCCTACTTCTGCCTTCACCTGTTACCTCCTTCGGCCACTTCAGGCTCTGGGTGGTGTCAGGGTTACGTCAGCTTTGCTCATGAAAAACTGAGATAACGTGAATCTTGTTCTGGAGTCCCGCTGACCCCAGCCACAGGTGTGTATGAACACTTACAGTTCCATTTCCCAAAGACAACAAACAGTAAAAGCATTTCTGATTTAAAGTACTAAGTAATAAATATTTGTTATTTGTATTTTCTACTACTCTTTTTAATACCAACCCACAAGAAGAAATAGTGTAAGTTACTAAGGAGGCTGTGCATTGTAAGGCATTCAGAACTACTTAAGTCTCACTGCAAATCTTGTCCTGGGCTTCTGAACCTATACGGTATTTTCTCAGGCAATTTTTCAAAATTTTTTTCTTTGTTTAGTTACACCAGCGTTCTATCTTATCATCTTACTATTGCTAAGACAAAGAAAGTCAGAGGTGTATCTTTTAAGATAGTTCACAATCCTCAGAGCTTTTAGCCCTAGACAGGAAAGGATGCTGGGGGGCTGTAGTTGCAAAAGCACGAGAGGTCACCTTCTCTAGTCCCTTGTGGTTTGTCTGCTGGCTGGTGTTTAAAGAAAGGCTCCTATCCTGGTTTTGGGAAATGGAAAGAGTTTCCCTCCTGGGATCTAGTAAGAGGCTCATGATACATTTATGTCATAGAGATCAGAACAAATTAAACAACAAATGTTTCTAGCCAGGATCAAATGCTTGGGGAATATCCAGACTGGTATGATATCCAAGAACAACTGCTTAGAAAGCTCTATTTTACCCTTTACCAGCTTGTGGAGGAAGGTGAAGCATTTGTCACCTGGCTTTGTATGATATTTTGAGATTTTTATACTGTTATTAGAACTGGTCCTAACATAAACTTATGAGATGGAACTTCACCTATGCATGTCAGTTGGGGAATGTACTTGCCAGCTTGCATCTGCTGCTAAAGCAACATGGTTTATAAAATCAAATATAGGATATAATCATAATTCTCCAGAGTCCATGTAAGTGCAAAAAATCTAACACTGTCAAGGGGACATGTAAATAAGCAGAATGATGAGATTTTTCACAGCATGTGGTAATATGTTTACTTCAGTAAGAGCATGGACTGACCATATCAGTGAGACCCCTACACCTATTGACTCCTCACAATCAAGTGGCTTACAGATGTCAAAATACTGATAGTACCTATAAAACAACTAATTTGGTTAGTAGCATTTCATGTTGTGATGCTCACAGCACACAGATTAAATTGGCACCTCACAACATCTGGGAATTTAATTTACTCCTTCTTTACTCCATTTCAAAATTCTTCAGTGACCTACTAATCCCTTGTGTACACTTAGCATCTGATGGCATGCACACAAGAGAAAAGTATTAAAGGTTTAATCATTTGCCAGTTGGGCTGTGGGGAGATAATTGTTTGTTTCAAATGCAACATGGTTTTTTGGAAGTGTTTAACATTCCTACTTGCACCCATTAAAAGTTTTAAGTGTTACGCTTCCATTATGACTGCTGTAGGGGACCCCAGAAGCAGTTCCATGATGCAAATGTTTAGGTCTGTGTGTTGCAAATCCATTTCAGAAGTCCCAAGCAGATATTAGCCTTCTTCCTACACCCTACTTTCCACAGGTGCTGAGCCCAGAAGGGACCTGCATCAATTCCCAAAATGTGCTCTGCTTTGAACACAGCCCAGATTAAGGAACATGTCACAGAGTGCCTAATCCTTGTAGACTAGATCAGCATTTAAAGCATCCTAAAACACAGGATTATAAAGACAACTGTGTTTTTCCCCTTGGGGCAGAGATAAGACAATTCAGAACTCACTGAAGCACCTTGACAGGATGTTTACAAAGAAAAATGCATTGTGGGGAGACAATCTTTCGCATACCACCATGGACATGTCATTTAAATTGTATAAGGAAGTTCTTCATCACTTTTAATGGGGAAAAAAGCAATTTGCCTACCTTTTTTTCCACTCATCTCTTGACCTCTAGTTCAGAGAGAGACTGGATTTAGGAACCAAAAATTCATTTACAGGTAGCACTATGAAACCCACAGAGCCACTAATACTAGATGCCTTTTTGTTGTCCATATCCCTCTAGCAGGTCTAAAAAAATAAAGTCATTAATAACTAAATAATTGGCATTAAGCTAAGGAAAATTCCAAATGTAACAGCTTCTCTAAAGATGTTTACTGAAGCTCCCTTGATGTGATTGCCTTTGGCTATATTACAGCCATAGCTTGTTTTGAGGAGCTTGAATGTCTGCAGTTTGAAAAAAGTGCTGACAGGAAACTTAAATGTAACACATGTTGTATGAAAAAAGCCTAAGTCTGTAATGGTCATTGTTTTGTTTCCACTGTGACTTGAAATGAGGAATGAGAAGGAGGTTTAGGTTGGGGTTTAATTAGACATTTTTCACTTAAAAACATAATTAGGGTATTGAAAAGTCTAACAACAGATGAAGATTCAAACAGCATGGAGTTGAAGAGCAGAGAGAGGAGAGCATTTTGGGGCGTGGCTGATGAATAGCAGTCCAAAGAAAAAGGATGGATTAGAAAGACCAATGGTTCTATTCACACTAATTTCCCAAATTTCACTGTAGTCTTGGGGACTATTATTAATTAGGCTCTTGCAACTCCTTTCGAACACTTATTATCTTGGTTAAGAAATACCATAATTTAACATAATATGAAAAACATGGTGTTATTGAGATTACTTTTCAATCTACAGCTACACATGTACACCTATGCTGAAGTCCTTAAGAAATGTTAAAAATGCTAAGCAATTGAACATTTATTTTAACCTTTCCCCTAAATCATTAGAACTCCATTTTTTTCTGTCTAAATTCCTCTCATCCTGGAGACAAGGAGAGAGAAAGACAAGTTGCTGACATTGTGGGTCAAATACACTTTAAAGTTGTAAGGGTCAGTGCAGACTGGAGATTTAGGAGTAAGATCTGCAGCAGAATGGTGCCACCAGTCAGTAGATTGGTGTATTGATTCTCCAGCTGTATTAATTTGCTAGTAACTCATACAGTCAACCTGGGGAGTGCCTCTGGATTCTGGTAAGTGCCCACAGCCTTCAATTCTCCTTCCTTCATTCTCAAAAAAAAAAAAAAAAATCCCAAAACAACATTGAAGCTATATCTATATGGAAAGATCCAAATTCCCAAACATGGTTGAAGTCTGGTGACCTTTCTCTGCATCTTGGTTTGGACCAGCTTTCTTAGGCATTTATGCCCATGTCATGACCAGGCTTGAATGGGTCCAGCAACCTAGGAGATCGTGGTAGTTGTACTCTGGAGTATTTCTGTGCTGAAGGCAATCTGATTCAGACTGTCATTAAGATTTCTTCAAACAGTATCTGATTCTTAAGAGAAGATACAGCCTCCTTTTAATTTCAAATTTCACCACTGGAATTCCTTAAAAAACAATGAAATTATTTGAAGAATTCTTTATTACATTGACTTATAGGAAAGATAGGTCAGACAAGAATACAGACCACTGAAAATGGATTCTTGCTTTTCTTAGCTCCTGTAACCCACTCAAGAGGCAGAACGAAGGCTTTCACAGCACTGGAATGCAGCACGTTTAACTTTGCTACTATGAAGCATTTATTTCTAGACAAGATTACTAGTTCACTGACAGAATATTTTAACCACCGAAAATTTTTAATTTTTGTAATTAGAAACATTTTATAAGTGCATGTCTAAATGCAACACTTTACACTTCCACTGCAGATATTCAAAGCTATTGGAAAACCGCTTTTATTTAGATGCCAAAACACAGATGTAGGAGTCAAAATTCATCAATCAGATTTTAATATCTGTATTTCAGACTACAATTCCTATCTCAACTTTATTTAGAATAGAAAAAAATAATTTTTTTTTTTAAATCAACCAAATGAAAAAAGCCCATGAGCCAAATCTGATTCATTTGGAATTTTCTTGCACCTAGTGTTTTTAAGCAAATAAAGGATGGTGATTCAAAAGGGAAACCAAAGCAGAGATTGAGAAAAGGGCTCGGAGAGAAGCGTGAGCACTTAAGTATGAAGAAGGGAGTGAAATGGTGAAGACAAAAGAAACAAGATTAAATGGCAGAAGGTCTGGGAGAAAAATCCTTTCTGGCCAGACCAATGGAAACTGATGGCCTAGTGATTATAATTTTGTTTGTAGATTGTCTCTGAACCACTGCCAACATCAGGTAATTTAGCCATGGCTGGAGTTTAGGAATGAGTTACCTTTTTCCTCTCTGGAAGGAAAATCACTTTGCAAGACATTTTGTAGGGCATTTCATTGATTCAAACTGTAGCTGAAGTTGGCACCTGATAATAACAGAAATTAATTTTTGGGCCCTGGCCATAACACAGAAATCAAAAAGAATTAACAAAAAGATGTACACTTTCAGAAAGTCTGATTTTCAACACTCACTCATGCAAATATTAAGTTATTGCTCAAGTAATCAGGATTCACAAAAAAAGGGGGACATGTAAGAGTGTTAATGTAGTTTTTGATGCACACCATATAATGAGTAAAACAAGGAAATTAAAAGCTATATTATGCAAAGTGAATATGAATGCAGGATTATTTTGACAGCCCCTTTGTAAAGAAATGATGGACTTCTGTAAACTGAAGAGTAAAACACGAGTAGTTTAAGTAGGTGTTTAGTGTAGAGGGTTTTAGGTTTGTTGTATTAGCAGTCATTGTCTTCCATCACAACTGGAAAATCTGACTCTGAGAGTGGGAAAAGCATCATGCCTCAGGCTCTCAGGATGAGAGACAATTGGGTAACTTCAGATTGTTTACGGGAACTTTCTGATGGAGTGCAGGTGAAAGGAATCACAAGCTCAGCCATAGTCACACGGCTGGAAAATATCTCTTGGGTCGTGTGAAGTTTGGGATAGTGATCTTGGAGAACACAGATAGATGCACACCCAATGGACTAAAGCTAGGCATACTTCAGCCTGTTTGTCTGAGGCCACTATTTTTCTGCAACTGTAGGGGAGCTGCTCTCCAGCATTGTGAGAGCCAACATTTTCTTTGGACAACAAGACCCAGAGGTCTTTTTTTCATTTTAGCTCTGTAAATTGTTTCCTTCTAAAATTATAGTGAACCTTAAAGGGCAGGTAGCCTTTTTTTCAATGCTGATGTAATTTGTTCCATCCTGTAGTACTTGTCCCTGTGTCCTGTCTCTTATGTCCAAATTTCAGAACCAGGAAGGTGAGGTAGTCAGTACAAACAAAGAAAATGTGAGACTATCGTTCTTTTAAGCACATCATTAAAACCATCTTGGAAAACAGACTAGGCTCTTCCAACTCTGCCTCTTCAGTCATTAGAAATGGAGGTCAACATCTTCACGTATATATATATTTATAGGGTGTCTGCTGATGGGCTCTGTATGATCACCATCTCCACCAGCACCCTGTGCCCTCTTTACTCACATTTAACTCCAGCTGGAGGTCTCTGAGCCCATCACCTGCTTTGACCCTTGCTTCCATCTCCCTCTGAATGCAATAATGCAGCAGCCTGGCACAAAGTGCTTTTCCTAGGCACAGCAGTTTCACAGATGTATACACTACCTCAGTTTTCTAAAAATAACAAAGGACAGGAAATGCTGAGCTTGACTTCTTCCCCCCTGTGTCACAAAGCATTCAGTGGCATAAGTGAAAATGAGAGTCATAAAGCAATATCTTTGATACAGACACTCAGGGAAGTGGGTTAGTAATATATACCATATTTTTTTATTTGGTAAGAAGTTCAGACTTCTTAATGTCCTGTTACATATCTGAAGCATTATGTGCACATGCCTGACCAATTAGGTTAAGTCTATACATCATGCTGTTTCATCACTTACTTAAATTCAGTGAATTATTTCCCAGCCAGATTTTATGTTCTGATGTATTCAACCATCCGTGTGAGGAGCAGAGCAAAGGAAATGTGTCTTTTCTTCTATTGTAGAAAAAAAAATTCATAACTGTAAAACCAAAATATTTCTGTTCCCAGTGCTGTTGTCATGAAATATGTTCCACAGAGTTTGTTTAACTAAAACAAAGGTTGAGATTTCAGGATGGTTCCTGTCTTCTAAATATATGATCTAGAAAATTGAGAAAAGTGAAGATCTATTATAACTCACTGAAGAAAAATCTTCGGGCTTGCAAAAAGTAATCTGACAGGGATGCTAGACTGTCTGTGCAGAATGACTTTTTGTAATTCTGTGGACATTTGTGGACAGTATCAGTGTACCTGGCATTCAGTAACAGCCAGCTGGGCTAACATGGACATAGAGGAAAATCCTGGTATGCAATACAGGAGGTTTGCGCTGCTTCAGCACCCACAAGGCTAATGTTGCAGGCTGCCTCAGAGGTTTTAGGTATTATACATCCAGATAAGAACTTTTCCAGTGTTACTGAATCTCTGTGTAAGTGATAAAGCATGGCTGAAAAGCAGACATGACACCTGGCATTTGTGATACTTTTTTTTCAACATTTTTTACCACTTGGCTATTGTTTCCAGCAAAAGAAGGCTAAAACAATGCAGTCCACTCTTTCCCAAACATTCAGTATATAGAAGTAAGGAGGCAAAAAACCCCAAAGAAAGTCGTGAAGTAGTGCAAAGGTTTGACAATAGATTTGAATGCTGTTCTAATGAAGTAGATTGCAGATTTGGGGAGGATCAGAGATGCTGATATGATTTTTTTTTTATTGTATACACAAGCAAATGCAAGAGCATAGAATATATGCAGAAGAACAAATCTGAATCAAGAGGTAACTCGTTATATCTGTATTTTGATAACAGCTGCAAGAGTTACATCAGTAGATGATACAAATAAAAATAGTATTTTAAAAAACAGATTTTCTCCTCTATATTTATGACACTGATCAGCTTTTTATGCCTTTATTTTACAACTACTGTGTTTTCAGTTTACCTTCCTGGCAATCAAAACCGAAAAGGCACTTTATAACATCTGTATGCAATTTTTACAGACACTAGTGATTCATAAACTTTGATTTCAAAGACATTTCCTACAACTCTTCTTGCTCCACAGGCCACATGAGTTTCCCCACAAAAATGCTTGATTTGTTTCCAGAGTTTATCTCACAATTTCTGTTGTCTTGGGGATGAAGTGGTTTTGTTATAGCTCAATCATTGGGAGCTATTAACTCAGCAAGTTCAAACAAATTCCTGAGCCAGGAAAGGGTCCCTTAACCTTTTTTGCCCTATGTTTCTCTTGTTGCTTTTGCTATATATTTCTGAATTGGAAAAATTAAATTTAAAAAAGAGAGAACAAATCTAATAATAATTATAATAATATAATTGGAACTTTATCCATATTGTTTCCATGATTGAAACAGACAAAATATATATTAAGATAAGGTGGGAACAAGTGAAGGAAGAAAGTTGTAGTTGGTTGCAATAAATTGAAACAAATTTTTCCTAACAAAAACTGGAATAGGTAAATATGCAAATAATAAAATATTGATCATGACAATGCTATTACAAAACCATACATTAAGATTCAGTCAGGGTTGAGGCCACACACTGGTAATTTAAAGCTTAAATGCATTACAAAACTCTCCTAAATATCTCACGTGTAATTTTGTAATATCTGCTGAAAAAAAATTATGGGAACCCCAAAAACATGTGGTTTGTTTGAAACAACTGCTTTGCTGAAGTGAAATAGCAGACAAGAGCATGTCTGATCCATGCTAAATGCAGTCATCCTTGATACCTCATCATATTGATGTCTTGGAAGTTGCAAATGAGGAGGGAATTTCTAGAAAGTAGCACATGGGCTTTTGGTGGGATCTAGTTTGTGCTCAGTGACTAAATACTTCTTCAAAAAAAGCAACATATAAAGAATGAGTCCAAGATGTGTAATACCTGCAATTGTTTGCTTCAGGAAAATGTTACAGGATAAGGACAGATTGTGGATTCTGAGTTTTTATTGGAGTAGTTTCAGGCATTGGCTGTACATTTAAATGAAGTGCAATAAAAATACTTGGAAGTATAAGGAAAAGGAAACTATTCTCTAAAGTCAACAGAGAAATGGGTTTTATTTGGTGAGGTAAGGCAAGATCAGGTACAATCATGTAGATATTTTTGTGATTACTGTTTTGAAGATTTTATGGTATTTAAAAAGCATAACTATGCTTTCAACTACTTGTGGGGTCACCCAGTTCCCAGTTATTCAAAGAAAAACACAAAAAACAAGGTCAGAAATGTTTAGCTTTAAAGAATTCAGTGTATCCTACCTAGGCGAGTTAGGCTGAGAGCTAGCAAATGCATCTACATCTTTCCAAACTTAATCACAAAGGTGTTTTTCAGCAGGTGGAAGTGGATCCAAAAGATGTGTACAGGGGTGTTTTCAAGGTGAGAGCTCTGGGTTTGGCTTGTGTCATTCTTCTGGGACCTCTCTGACATTACTGGTGAAGGTATTTCCTGATGTGCCTCCTTCTTGCTTGTGAGGCTGGCTGAGAATTTGGTGCACACTGACCATTTCCAGCATGAACTGACAAACTCACAGCCAGTAGTGATGAGTTGAAAACTGGACCAAAAGCAACACGAGCTCTTTCAGAAGGAGGTCATTTACTTCAGCTGCACGCTCCACAGAGGGAATTTCCACTGACAAGAGAAAATATCACCAGCATAGATCTGGTGGAGCTCCCAGTCAGACTTACTGTCTTACAGGGCTACACCAGTAGCATGAAAGGTCTGTTTCCATGTAGCCAAAATTATTACACAGTTTGGGATGGAAGAGGAAAATTGATTTTATTCCCTAGCCGTGCTGGGAACCTGTTGAAGTAAAAATGGCTCTAAAACGGTCTTTCAGTCACTTGAGCTGCATTTTGAAACTCAGTTCATAGTTGACACAGAATGAATGGGTGCTCAAAATATGAACACCAAAGAGAAAGATGTCAGTTTCTGACAGAAAAAAGTATAAAGCTACCTGAACAATACTCCTTTTCAGCTACCTGTAGACCTTTTTACTTGCTTCTATCAGACAAAACCCTAGTAAAAATGAAACATATATTTTTACAAGGGTTCTTCATAATAAAAAAGAAATCTTGCCTGTGTCGGGGCTACACTTTGTCAGGCAGACCTGTAGGCTTGGGGAGATGTCTGTTTCATGCAAGTGGCCTCGTAGGAACTTCTGCAAATGTTGTCTTCTCATAGAACAGGGAGCTGGTGTCCCAGAGAGATTTTGTCCCCAAGGTTTTTGCATGTTCACAGTTCCTATTTCTGCTGCTAGGACAATGGAGAAGGGTGTTGCTGGAATGTAGCCCACAGCAAAGAGATTGCTCAAACAGAGGATCTTGATGTTAAAATTATGTGTTACTGGAATTTTGGTTGGTAGTTGCCAACATCTTGGAACAGTTTAGTCTCCACTATATTATTGAAATTATTTTCAGTGGGAACATTTGGAAAACAAAGATCTTAAGTAAAGAGAAATCCCATGGAATGATGGGAGAAGGTTTCATCTTATTATATGGTGTGACAGGGTGGTCTCCTGAAGGAATGTTATAGTGGAGGTGGGGGTGAATGAATGGAATATGCATAACATGGAATCTTACTGTTGCCTTGCTCTGTCTTGTCCTTTTCTTTTGTATTGTGCCTATATATGGCTGCTATCTTTCTGTTGCCCAAAGGCTACATAGTCTATATAAGAAAGAGCAAAATGTATTGTGTGGGTTAGTCTAAAAAACAAATTAATCAATTTCTTAAACCTCCTTGGAAGCTGACTTGAGGAAGCTACAATTGTTGCCCAGTTTCTGTGTTTGTGAAGAGACCTGCTGAGAAAAGGTGGTGGTGCTTCAGAAGAGAGAAAATTGTGTGTTGGTGGGATGTCTTTTTCTTTCTTCTTCAGTACAAGAGTATTTCTAAGTTGTGGTGGAATGTTTTTTCAAATAAGGCTGCTTCAGTTAGCATGATGACATACCACATATACTTGGGACATAAAAAGGATTAAGATCCTATTATTATTTTAAGCCTTGGACATCTCAGAGGTGTAACTTAGGGGAAATCTTCTAGTATACAGAAATAGTACAGGAAATTGTCCCAGGGAGCTTGACTTCTTTGGCTATTATTTACCCTGAGGAAGAAGAGTTGTCTAACCGTTTTCTTAAACTCCATAATTAGTTCAATTAAACTGCAGGATGGCTGGAGCAGAGGACCTTACACCCATGGCTATCCAAAGACATTTTATACAGTAACAGAAACACATAAACTCTATGTGGTTTGCAGCAAAAAGTTTCAGCTGGTAAATTGGAATATTTACCTGGACAAGAGACAGATGGACGGGGATCAGAGAGTAAAAAGCTTTACTTGGAAGATCAGAGGAAAAGGGAATGTCTTCCTGAAAAGAAAAAAAAAAAAAGAAAAAAGAAAAAAAAAGAGGCTCTTGCAGCTAGAATTTCTGCAATTAGAATGATGCAGTTTGTGAGTTGTGCCATACCTTTCAGCACAGAATGGATCTATGTCCATTTAGCAAATCAATACATGAACCTAGAAAGAGAGTCACTTTCTCTGCTCTACAGCAAAATGTTTGCTGCAAATGGGTTCTCTCCTCAACAACAGTGGTAAACGATATGGAATGGCAAAATATGGGCTGGAAAACAAAATGGCCCATTTCAGGCCTTTTCCCATAGCAATCTGGGGAAAGAAATACCTGATTATGTCAGGCCCAGATGGTTCATGTAAAGAGTAGGTCAGTCATACTGATCTTCCATTTCTGTGCATGATTTTATAATCATCTCCTTGATGCAAGCTAGTTTTTAGGTTCCCAAGAAGAGCTCAGGGAAGAGTGTGATATTTAAGCCTAGACATCTTTTTTCGTCTGGGTTTCCTGTCACAATGCCAGTGTCTGTGTGTGCAAAGTTCTGGCAGCCTGAAGTACTTTGATATTTTTTTTCCCAGGCTTCAAAAGGAAAGGTAAACAATGGACTTGTGACTCCAGGGCAAGCATCAGTAGCCAAGAGTTTATGAGGTAGATCATCTTCTTTATGATTCTGGCATCACTTTAAGTATTTTGCCATGTAAAAGGGATGTATGAAAGAAAAAGAAACTCACTTAGTGGTTTTTGAGGCTGCAGGTCTGATGCCTTAAGGCGATTTCTGCTCCGCACAAGTTTCATAGGTTTTTGATTCTTGCTAGAGGTAAAAGAGAGAGCAACTCTGCATCAAAGACTAAATAAAATCTATTTAAAACCGAAAAGAAAAGTCTAATTTTTAGCAGCTCCTTGAAAGATATTTGGACTTCCTTGACAGTTCAAACACTTTTTAAATTAAAAAAAAAAGGATCATGGAAGATAAATAATGCTTTGGACATTTATCTTAAATGTTTTAAATACACTAACAAGGCAGTCATGAGTTCAATATGCATGTAGTGTGCTTCTTTTGTGTTAAAGTGCTGCCATATAATCTTGCAAACATAATCTTGTAACTGGTAAGGTCAAAACATGAGAGCATACTTTAAAGGCTGATTTTGTGTTGTTTTGCCTGGACAGGCAGTTCTGAAGTCCTTAAATGTTCAGTCCCACTTCTAATGAGTAATCCAGTAATCTGGGGATGGGAGGGTGACATTTTACAATTGAGACTGAGAAGGGAATAAATATGAAGAGCAATGAGATGTTCTTAATGATCTTTTCCAGCCTAAATGACTCAATGACTCTATGGAGTGAATTGCAATTTAGTGCAAAGTGAGAAAGAGAGCCCTCAGAAAAATGTAAAGCAGCAAAACTGGGAGATAGTCTAACAAAATACTGGGGACAAGGTACAGATGATAGATTAATCATTTGGAGTGTATTATTTGATTCATTAAACATTGGCAGGAGCAGGCTGTTCTATTCAGATTGGTCCTTCCCACTTGTCACTGTAGGGGCAATTATGAAGGCTACCAAGCCTTTATAATTGCTGTAAGTAACAGCAGTGCTATGTATAGGGTCTTTCTCTTTTTAGTTTTTGTTACACGGAATGTGAAATCAAAGTAACTTAAATATAAATATAATACAAATCCAATGCAATCTGGAAAAGTAGGCTGGATGTATAGCAATTAGAACTTTGTGCTTTACATCTGCCTCAGCTTAGGGAGTGGAAATCTGGTTTGTAATACAACTGTGAAAAAGGCAGAACTTGTACTAAGAAGACTTTTGGACATGGGACAAATGTCATAACAAATAATCAGTGCATTCACCAAAGCAAGAGATTGGGATAGTAGAAAAACCTCTGTTAATAGAGGGTTTTTTAAAATAAAATCTTTCCCTCTTCCCTTTTTCTTTATCATTATTTTGCCCTTTTAGAGTATGCACTTTCCTCAAAAACATATCATCCCTAGAAAATGTTCTGCAGATTTGGAATTGCATTCAAAGATAAATACTAGTAACTTTAGCATGTCATATCTGAACACCAGGGAGGTTTCCCTCTACTTTTACCAGATGTTGTTATCATGACCTGCAATGCTCTGTCTTCCCTTGGTTGTCCAAGCTACATTACAAATTTCATATATCCTTTTGCCTCGTGTTCTTAGAAGGGGGTATAAATGGTCTAAAAAGACAGACTTGATCTGTATGCTTATAGTTATTGAAGAGCTTGGAGTTGTGTTTGTTTTCACAATGAAAACTTTCCCCTTCCATTTGCATAATTTCTTAAGGTGGAAGATACTGCCCAGAAAAGACTCTGTGGCATCAGAGGTCTAAAGCCTCTTTGGCTGAATTGAGCCCTTCTTTGCTCCAGGGTACTAACTTCTTTCATTTACTTGACTAATATAGCCAGGGAGCTCTTATATTTCACTAGAAATGACTGCATAATGCCTTCCATTACAATTATACTTCCACACTCATTTAATTTAGTGCCAAGCAAAGAAAAAACCTGACCATCAGCTTACTGGTACTTTCATTTGTTTTCTTGAGTATTTATGTAGAACCTCCACCTCAGAACAGACACTCAGCAAGGTGAACCTCAGCTAATGCCAAGGTCCCTAGCCCTGCCATCAACTCTGTAGACATATTTGCACATATAAAAGTCCCAATTCTGTCAAAATGCATGAGACTGACTTCAGCAGCTCTGAAAGACTGTGAGAAATTTGACAGGGAGAAAAGAATAGTTTACAGTTGCCAGAAAGGTGCTGCTGCGTCTAATTTATTACACAAAGTTTTGGGATGCAGTAGTTAAGAGCCTTCCTAAATTAGATGATCTGCTAGTGGGGCCACTAGGATGTGTGCAGTGGATTTTCTTTGTATGAAGCTCACTGAAGAAAATGGATCACTTTTGCTCAAAATCTCATGCTCACAAAATTTCACGTGTCAGTTTTAAGTGCAAAATGAGTCTCCTGAGACTCTGAGTTTTGAAATATTTGTGGAGATGCATAGGCACTTTCACACAGCTTTATCTCAGCACTGTAAAATTCCCATGACTTCTCCTGAGTACTCTGTGACTGTATAAAACCCTGAAACAGTTGAGAAGGATCAGATCAGCCTGCTCTTGTAATGGAGGAAGTTCAGGCTACATCTGTTCTAAGGAAAAAAATATGTACAAATGCTGCAGATCTTTTAGCAATTTTCCTTGACTAAATATAGCATAGTGAGCCTGCCAGTCAATAACCTGAAGTTTCCTCAGCCTTTTAGGGGGATTCTTCCCTTCAAAGGACTTTTTAGAACCTCTTAAGCAACCATCTCTCAAGCTTTTATTTTACTGCCTGGTCCCACTGTTGCTGAAAAAAAGAGATTAATCAGCGGCTAAAGCCTCTTATGCTTGTCTCTCCGTAAGATTTATGCATCAAAGAGCACTCTGCTCCAGGGGTAAAGGTCACTTTCACAGATACATTTCCCCATATATCGCCAACTGTTACCACTTTTCAAAGAGCAGTGGGTTCCCTCATACCAGCTATGTTTCATGACTATGTTAAAAAAAGGCAGTTTAGAAGAGAAGCTTTCTCCATTTGTGTCCTTTGAAAGGTTTTACAGATAGGTGATAGCATTGCTTTTTCCTACTTATATGAAATGCATTCTGTGCCACTTTGAAGTCTTCTGCCATGTTCAGAACCCCAGTGCTGTAGTCACCAAACGAACCTTGATGGTGCTTTTGCATTTGAGGCTTCTCTGGAAACCAAGCAAAGGTGAAGACAGAAGAGAGAGAGGTGGTCCAGGAGCATCAGGCTAATCTTCATCTTCTCAGTGTGAATAGGAGCACTAGGAGAGAAAATGAGAAAATTCTTAAGGAAACTGAGGTGGGAGCCAAAGAAAGGGGAAAAGCAGATGAAGGAGTCAGGAAAGTACCAGGTAAAGGTGAGTGAGGCTTGCAGAAGACACATTAAGATTCTGAGAAAAATTACTACTTGTGCTGTCAAACCTAAAATTATCAAGCATTAAATTAGTTCAAGCTGAAACAGTAACTGTTTGTATTTAAAACTGCTTCTATGTCCATTTTCACAGTTGAGACTTATGGACACAAGGATTTAGATAAATCAAATTTGTTGATGCTTCAGATCTCTAGAGATCCTTGATGCTTCACCTGGAAAAATTCAAATCAGTGTGACAAGATCTGAACGCCATCTTATTACATACCCATACTACTGTTCTGTAAAAATGAGATTATAAAAGATACTCTTTTTCACTTTTCAACCTGCCATTTACTTATATTTATAAGAGGTATGTTCTTGGAAGTGCCCATTACATCACAAATGGTTTTAAACTTGCTAGAGTTCTCTAGCCATGTCTCTGGAAAGATATGGTTAGTGAACTCCAGCAAGTTAAAGGCTTAAGGTTTTCATACCTTTCTTCAGTCTTCTAGAAGATCTTGACAAAAGTTTAATTATTAAATAAGAATGTCAGGGCAAAATTTTTTTAGTAGCTTTATTACTCTCCAAGTAGTCACAAAAAACTCAGTCAACAAAAGCAAAGAGAAATCTTCCAGCCCTTCAATAACCAGCAAGAGCCTATTTTTGTCAAAAATGTTATTCCTTGCAAAATTACAAGTTTGTCTTCATCCAAACCAATATAAAATTTATTGGGGGGGGGGGTGTTGTTGTTGTTGTTGTTGTTGTTGTTGTGTTTTCCTTTGGGGTTTTTTGCAACCAAAGTTTTTCAGACATGTTTAGTTCTTTGCTAAACAAGCAAAAAACACAAGCCAAAACAATTCTGGTATGACTTCATGACTTTGTCCTCCCCATTTCCGTGACCTCTTTAGAGGACATTCTGGTTTCCATTTTCCATTTTCCATGTGCGTGTTAGCTTGACAGCCTGCAGATATACATATACAATTGTAGATATTCATATACGATATATTTCCTCTCTATTTTAAAAACATGGTTTCATTTTCCCCTCCTTTTATTGACAGACTTGTCATTGATTCCAGTGTTCATAAAAGCAACGATGACAGATAGATGTCTGCAACTGAACAACCCACAGTGGAGTTCACTTGTCTAGTAGGTATTTCTTTTTTGCTTTTTCCTACTGACTTTGTTTCCTTTTCTCTGGAGCAAGTGTATTTAGAGATTTATGGATTATTTTCACTGAACAATGTAAAAAATATAGAATTTTGCTGGGCCGCAAAGTTTCCTACTGGTTTTTTCTTCTCTGCTACATAGGTTCACATTTCTTTGACTTTGATTTTAAAATTTTGATTCTAACTGATCTCACATTTTGTTTATTTATTATTCTTCTGTTTTGCAAGAGAGAATAAGACTTTCTGATACCTTGTAAGAGCTCATAACTAGCTCTCTTATCAGCCCATATAATATGCTAGTTGTTCCACAAAAAACCAGTTCTTTATTTTTCTGGGGATCATTCCATGATACTCACAAAAATTTTAACATTCAGCTCTCAAAATGAGTTCTATGAGAAACAAACTTGCAAAAGCTACCAGTGAGAGAAAGCTGGTTGCAGGAAAAGGAAGAGCAATCACAACACTGGAAGTGGGGAGATTCTTTATGGCAAAACTAGAGCTTTCTAAAACAAAGTGGAAGTTGGCAGCTTGTGAGGCAGCTAGAAGAGCTGAGGTTTTAAGCAGAACTTGGAGAGAAGTTCAGGTGCTTTTCCAAGGATTTGAGTCAAATATGTCATCTGGAGTGGTCTCACCTGTCAGCCCAGACACTTCAGGGAAATACCAAGACCTGTCTCTTTGTTCTTGTCTTCCAAAGTAGAGCAAACTGAATTTAATACATAAAACTTGCTGTTCTCTCCACCTCCCTGCCCCTTTCCTTCCCCCTGTTTTATTTGTCTAGCAGTTGCCAGCAGGGATCAGACACTAGGAACAGTTCAGTCAGCACCTTTTTCTGGGGCACAAGCACCAGACCAGAATTTACTGGCTTTATTCACTGCAGGGATGATCACTACATCCAAGAAAGAGCCTCTCCTGCAGGGTAGTGATGCTTTGCCACCAGCCCAGTCAGCCGGCTCTGACTGCAGGTTTTAAGCTTTGTTTCGTGCCCCTTGGGCTGAGAAAAGCCTGCGCCTTCTGGAATGCTAACCATCTTTGTGGGATTGGGTGCCTCTGTTTCATCAGACAATAAATTAGAGAGCTCTCCTTGGACTGGAAGTGACCACTTCACCTAGCTTGGGGTGGGGACACAGAGATATGGTTGAGCTCTGATTTAAAAGACCAGCCAAGAGCCATATTTATCAAGTGGATCTCTATCCATCTTCTGGGTGGAAAACGGTAGCTGCAGCACTTCCCCTGCCAATGCACACTTTATAAAGCTGTGGGGGGGTCGGGAAGGGGGTTGGTGAGGACGGGAGGCGTGGGGGCTGCTTTGTGGGGCAGCCTGCAGTGACACGGCAACCCAGACATATGGTGTCATTACTCAGCCGACACAAATTTGACACTTGGTGAATTTATTATATTTTGGTTTGCTCCTGGTGCCTGAAAGGCTTTGCAACTGTCTCTTCATAGGGCCTGTCACAGATGTTGATGTATTTTCCTCCTCCACAGCCAGGTTTTACTGTGGAAACTGATACAACTTCACGATAGAATTTCTGGATGAATTATTCACGCATTGCATGCTTTCTGCACATAGGGGGTTGGAAGAAATCCATCCTATTCAATAAATGGCCTCTTTAATCCCCTTTAACAGAGAATTTGCCCTGACTTTAAACCATTTCTATTATCACCTTTGTGATCCTAATGTTTTGGATAACATATTTATAGTTAATAGCTTTGTTAAATTTTTCACTATATTTCACCTTAACATGCAATTAAACTGCACAGACACAGTGATGAAACTGATACACTGAAGAGACAATAAACCATATGGCCCAGATTCTCATTATCTTAGCTTTTGGTAGCCCTTTTTTTTCCTTTTTATTTTTTTTTATCCTGCAGATCATCCCATGTCCAGTGATTTATAGGCTAATTCCTGAAATATCTCAATATTTGTTGTTGTAGACAGAATGGGCTGCTGCTAATGCTGGTACCATCTGTGGAGATGATTTTTTAATTGAAAAGAGTTTTCAGTCTTGAGAATAGAGAGTTGGATGAACTCATCACTGCCCCCTGAGAGAAGATTAATGAAATGAAAACATATCGTACTGCTTTAATACCTGGAGAAGTAATAAGGATGCATCAAGTGACAACAGTGCATGGTGCGTGGGGGTAAATTGCTTTAACATAACAGGCAGAGTCCATCCAAGAATTAAAAACTGCATTTGCTGTTTTAAAAACTATTGAGGTATTGATGCTTTCTACCAAAACTCTTGATTGCATTTTCTTCCTGACTACTAACTCCAGAAGCAGAGTTCAGATTCACATTCTCTTGCTCTTGGCCCCACATGGTGTAATTCATATTCCCAAAATAATCCGGTTTAATTTAGTATTAAATAGCTAGTTGCCTATAGCAAAGTCTTGAAATCAAATGGCTGTATGCATGTTAATCTTATCCCAAACTGGTGACATTACTTTTGAAAGACAGAAACAAGTAAAACTATGTAAATTGATATTCACTATCTAAAATATAAGAGTTCTAGTTTTGTCTTAGTGTAAAGCTTACACTGCCTTGACAAGAACTGGTAATTTAAAGCCTATTACATTTTTCCTCAGATTACTGTGCTTTGTATATTGTTAATACAGCCTGCATTGCTGAGTCGCCAGTTCTTAAACTGGAATTTATATTCATATTTTGGAAAATTGCCTTTCTCCACAAAGTTCCATAAATTAAGATCTCAGCCCTGAATTCTCATGGCAGTATTGGAATATGGAAAATATTGAAACTACCTGGCCTCCACCCCAGTGTTTTGTAGAAGGATGACTAATAAGCATTTAAGGTATTATAAATAAGAATTTCCCAGAGTGTTTCAATTTTCACAATAACTTTAAATGAAATGCAGAAACTACATTATTTTTTATGGCTTTAGTAAAAAAAATAATGCATTTTCTTTCTTAATGTCTTTTCCCCAAACAATTTCATATTATTCATGAAAGTATTTAAAATAAAAACTTAAACTGACAAAATCCTGTCATTGCTACATCATGGTTCCACGAAATAAGAAACAGTACAGCAAAATATCTTTTGATAATTTGAAAGAGAAGATTTTTTTTCAATAGCTTGCAGCTTTCTTTTAAGTTTATGTAGAGCAGGAGATTTTCTTCTAAAAATGGATTAACCTGAGCTGGACAGACACCGTCATTGTTTCCCAATATGAGCTGTAAGCTCCAGTTTTTCATGGTCTAAGCAAGTTAGGAAAGGAAAACAAATTGCACCATTGCAGAAAATATATGCTATTTTAAATCAGGCAATGTAGCAAACATGGCATTGAAGTACTTATTTAACTTTGCTTTTTTGACATTAATACGCATACAACAATCCAGTGAACCGCCAATGATTTGGGGGTAATATTTGGAGATCTATTTCTGGAGCTAGGGAATCAGAATGTGGGGCATTAAATTCACAGTCTCCCAAACAGGTAGTGACCTTATTACACTGCTTCTGTAAATGGGACAATTATGGATTCTGAGTGATGCTTTTCTTCTCTTTTAGTCTTTGAACACTTTCATAAACTACAGGAAGCTGCTCATAAGTTGAGGAAAAAAAGGAACCATCTAAAATTTTGATGCAAGAGACAGCAGTAGAAGACTTTACTCAGACTGGTTACAGTCATAAAGTATGGCACGGTCACACCTTGGACAAAAATAAATTTAAAAAACCCCATGCTTAGAATATTTCATTTTGGTCTTGTGAAGAATTGCGTAGGTACATCTTTCCTTTACTCCCTTTGGTTGGTGTCTCTTACACATGCCACTTGCCATGCAAACACTTCTCTGGTTTGGAAACAAAAAAAAAAAACAAAAAAAACAAAACAAAACAAAACAAAACAAAACAAAAACAACAACAAAAAAAAGAGGACTAATAGTTACTAGCCAGTTGCTTCATTACAATTGCTCTTGGTCCAGAAATGTTTGCAGTTACTCAGGCAACAAAAGTTGTGTAAGTCTGAGAGTGTTTATTTTTTTTTCCCCCGAAGGCATTGCCCCAGCTGAAACTGCAGTAGTAAAGCCGAGATGTGCTACTGGCTTTGCAACACCTTGCAATGATTGTAAGTCCCAAAGTTAGTATTTTCTAGAGTGGACAACTGTCCCTTCTCACTTGATGCCAATTGTTTTGCGGCTATGCGTCACTGTGCTGGCACAAGCGTGTTTGAAGGTTAGCTCTGGTGAGTTTCTGCTGCTCAGGAAATGCCATCGAGGTGCAAAGGCTGTGAGCAATTTCAGTACAGGGCTGGTGGAGCAGTAGCCAGGAGCTGCTGTTAAAAAGACAGCCACACCGATCCACTGACATACATCTTTGCTTTATCTGACAAAAAAGCTCTCCATCTCCTTTTTCCAGGCTTGTCTGCATATGTGCTGGAGGTACAAAGAGCACCGAACCAGAGGGCCGGTGCCAGACCCCATGCCTTGAAAGTCTCCTCAAGCCTTGTAACCTTTCCCCTCCTCGAAGTCCCTACTGAAAACTCATCTCTCACTCAGGCAGGTATTAAATTACAGACAGAGAATGGCTGGGCAGGTTGGGAGCTCTCTAGGAACAACGTGCATCCAGGCTGTTCAGCTGGAAGATCACAGCAGCAGTACTGAGCACCAGTTCCCTCTTCAATGCACACCCCAAAGACGTGTAAGGGCTTTTATGAGTCTGAGCTGAGCCTCTGTCATGCAGTTGTGCTTCCAGATAAGAGCAATGCCAGCCCTCAGGAGCTGCAATATTAGTGATATTAGTGTAAGACCATTCCTCCCACTGGGACTTTTCCTGCCCATTTGCCCTACAACCCTGTTACTACAGACTGTGCCCAAGAACGACACTTCCCCTAAGCTTCTAGAATAGTGGTGCCAAATCTCTGAAAAATACCTGTACCAGCACAGAATAACAGTCAGGTGAACATCTATTAAAGGAGAGCTAATTACAAGATCCCAACAAGGGAATTTTCTCCTTTGTTTTCCCATTTGCATGATTCTCAGCATTTAATCTTTCTCAGTGAATTACCTGCAGTCCACTGCCTTTGGAAGTGAAAGTAGCTCAACTTCCAGTGCCATTACTATGGCAATACATAAAGATTCAAACAAGGAAGAAAGGAGCAAGCCACAGAAGTAATCATTTTGTCCACCATAAATGTTGAATGATAATTTATATTATCAACAACAATACTTTGAAAGATACAAAGTTTTGCTAGTACCAAATATTTCAGTCTTCAGCCCTCCATGCAGATCACCTTTAAAAGCCTGTGGGCTTAATGGTCTGCAATCTGATTCTAACACAATTTTTTGGGCTTCTAATGGCAACTATTGCAACTGTTTCAGTAAACATAATTTGGTGAACCTAAAAAAAGAAATGCAGGTGACAGGTCTTAAAAACCTGATATTCATTGTTACGCATTCTGCTGGAAAGCATGGCTCTAAATTTATTTCATTTCCCTGTTTTCTAAAGGAGTGCAGCAAGGGGAAAAGAAGAGGGAAGAAACTGAAAATTATTCTGGGGAATTACTCAATTTTACTGAGTTGTTGTTATGTGCTTTACTTTAACAAGCCAGCTCAAAACTTAGAGGTGGCCCAAAAATGGATGATGTGATACAATGGGAAACTGTTCAAATTCAACACAGCTGAAGAATAGCCTGTTACTTGGCAGGTATTTTGGCACTTGCAAATACTTTTCCCCCTGCCTTTTTCTTATGCAGTATTTAATCTCATTGTAACCTTTTTCCCACCTCATTCTGCTTGTCATTGCCACCTTGCCAGTTGTGTTTTTGCAGAATGTATTTTAAGTAGCATTTTTATAATCAGGACTTTGAAAGTAATTTTTTTAATGTGTATGAGAGTAAGCAGAGTTTAAAATCTTCCATTCACCTTGGAGAATTTACATTATTTTTATGGCTAGTAGAGCCATAAGAAATGCAAGAGCACAATGACAGAATAACAAATATATCAGGTAATAAATATCACCAGGTTTGCTATTCAGAGTAGTAGAGAATATAAATTTCTTAACATGCTTTTTAATATGATAATATTAAAGAATTTGAAAGGCAAACCTTTAAAGTGCATTCATTTTAAAGAGAAAAAGAAGAAAGGATAAAACTTGCAGGAAGGGTAATCACTGACATTTCCTTTTGAGCAAGAGCAGCCTCAAATAATATTGAAAATAAACTGACCTAGCTCTGTTAGTATTCAGTGTGTACTTTATGTTCCCCATATCCAAAGACAGATGTGTGGTGTAATAAGTTTTAGCTATATGAGCAGAAAATGTGAACCTAAAATATTCTCAGGAACTTACCTCTCACACCTCATTTATTCCAGTAGCTTCTTTCAGCCTTTGGTGTTTGGGGTGGGGTTTTTGGTTGTGTTATGGGGTTTTTTTAGGTTTTTGTTTTCGTTTTGTTTTGTTTCTTCTTTTGGCACAGTGGGGGCAATTAAAAGAAGTCTTTCACCATCTCTATCTTGAAACTTATTCCTCTGTCATCTTCAGTCTATTGTCTCTACATTGGTCTCCAGCCATTCCCATGTTCTGCTTTCGTTTGGTTTCTTTCTGGCGGAAGACAGAATAAAGTTGACCCAATGAAAGAAATTTGGGGAACCTTTAAGCCTTTAAAGACACTCTAAAGCCAGCTTCTTGGATCTCTTACTAACTTCTGACCCCAGAGGAAATGAGCTGAAACAAACAGGACTAATAATAAAGGTTTTGACGTCTTTTACTAAATCCATACTATCAAAGACCTCTTTGTTGGCCCACTACTCTACTGTTGGTCTATAGCTCTGTGGAATGGAAATGGCAGGATCTGTGCAGAAAAGAGAAAGGGCTGCTCAATTTTACTAGTTATGGTTTTTATGTGTGACTTCTGCCTCACCTACTCACAGCATTTTTAGATGGTTTAACTCAGAGGTTTCTAAACTTTTGAGCTATATGAAATTCAAACTCACTTTTCTGGTGTTCGGATATCAGCACACAGAGTTAGTGGCTGTTGGAGCAGTCTCTTATTTTGATACTCAATCTTATGATCAGCATGGAATAAGCCAAGGAGTGATGCTTTTTACAAATCTGCTAGAGAGGCAGATATTGTCCTGGGTGTTAGCAGAGTCTGAGGGGATTCAGGAAGCAGCTAGAGGTCTCTAAAAAGCTTTGGCAGAGTTTTTAATGAGTTTTCTTTGGGAATTCAGCAGTCTCCGTGAAGGCCAGGTCTGTTTAAAAATAACAACTGTTTACCTTAAGGGTTCTCACAACATGAGCCAGGCTTTTTGGTCTCTGACTTTGAGCCTGCTTACATGCAGCAACATTTTTCCTTTTAAATGGAAAAATGTACAAGCACAGAGTAAAGCATGTCTATTTTTGATTGCATAATGCACTTCAAAGTGATCCAGAATGTATTTTAGGAAGAGGAGGTTGCTCTCCAGCAACCACAGTCCCCAGTGAGATCTTTCCAGTAGCATTGGAGATTCAACAGTGGGTATGACAGAACATAAAGTAAGAAAGGGGGAAATTTTACTCCTTTTATGCAGGAAATTACAATTTTGACTCTCAGAGCAGCCTTCTGTATAACAGTTCCTTCTCTGAAGAAAGCAATTTTCTCGGTTACATAGCTTGTGTGATGCTTCTTTTTTAGTCAATATTTTATATCTCACAGATGGAAAATGCTGCTTCTGAAACACAGAAACTTTGCTTTATGGATAAAATACTGTAAAATAAGTTTGGCAAAAGGCTTTTGCGTATAAATACTACCGTATACTCTAGAAGCAGGCAGAAAGTCAAATCCCTAGATCTGAGCACTCTCAACTTTAGAAAGCTTGGCTCTGAACAGAGATTTTTCTTGTGTTCAGAACGTTTACCTAAGCACGATCAGAATGAAAATTATTTTATCCAATAGTTAGTAAAAGCTAGTAAAAGGAGACTCCATGCAAAACAAGTAACCACAGTGTGAAGTTGGAAATAATTTAAATACAACCTCTTGAATTGTGAGGAGCTATCTTCTCCATCTCAGCACCTGTAACAGTTAAAGTTTAGATCTTCCATACATGAAAAAATCACACCAGTTGAGCTTAAGTTATTATTGTTAAAAGGTATTTTTCTACTTTAGCTCTCAACATGCAACAACTGCAAATTGTTGTCCAACTGTGTTCCAGTCTGTGCTAGTCCCACCACACATGGGACAAACACATTAGATGTTTGGTAGGTCAATGATGAATAATATCTCTATCACTTAAAGGGAAGCAGGTTAAAAAATTGCAACCCTTATCTTCACTATTGTGATCTCCAGCTGCACTATAGATAGCTGCTGGAGGAGGATGTTTGGTCATTCCATCACTTCTTTGGGTCGACTTTGTGGTGTTGGTTTTGCAGTTAAAGTTCTTTTCTAAACTAAATGATTCAGTGATTCTATCCGTGGAAGAAGCCACAACGACACCTTTATTTTTGAAACAGAAGTTTCAATGTGTAACAAAACTGGAAAGACCTCCCTTATATTATAAAAGAATAGAAACCACAGGCTCTGTGTAGTGGAAAAAACACTTAGTCACAGTTTTCAACTAAATGAATAGTTCTCATTATTTAAACTACCATTACTTAAAGTAAGGATACTTTAAATGCATAAATAATCAATTATTAATGAGTGAAAACTGATAATCAGATTAGTCAACTTTTCCCCCATTCAAAATCAGTTCAGTTGGTGTTTTTATTTGCTATTCAGTTATCAAATTTTTTTTTCTTGACAGACTGTGTCCCTTTTTACAATGCCCTGCTCCTAGATCAGATGATTATTTGAAACACACGATTTTATTTAAAAGAAACAGGTCCTTTAAACCTATTTTGGTTTTGAAGACTCTCTCAGAGATTTACTCAAAGCATATCTCTAAGAAAACACAAATAAACAACTGAAGGAATCATTGGTTATTTATTTATAAAACTCTTGGGATTTTGCATCATAAATTTTGAACTTTTGCCACGTAATCAGTTTGAGTCTGAAGGAAGCCAGGATTTTCCAACACTTTGGAATTGATAACTTTCTTATCGATACTTCTAAAACAGAAATAGAGTCTCAAATAGCAACCACTAAGCTAGTGTTGTTTGAGTAATTGTAACATTGTGCAGTGGATCTTGAAGAAACTTGTGCTGGGTTCAGAGGACTTCATGTTACCTGAGAAATACACTGTCCAAAGACCTTATCTGGTCCTAGGATTTAAAGCTGGTGATAGGAGGTGAGTTCTGGTTCAGATATAACATATGGAGAGTCAAGCCAGGAGGGCAAGTGAGACCAAGCAGAGTGCTAATTACAGGCTGCTTTTTGAATTTGGTATGATAGATACATAGCTGGAGGGGAGCTCTGTTTCCAAATGGCATTTCACGTGCTGAAAGAAGCCTGCCCAAGTCTCTTGAAACAGGGAGGAAGCAAAAGAGAAAGATGACATACACGTGATGCTCTACAAGAGCAATGCAGCAGACATGATCCCAATGAGATAAATTTGAGATATACAGCAAACAGCAAATCAGACTTGTGAAAATATAGAGACAATTTTTGACATCGTGGCAGCAGATGAATGCAAAAGTATCTTCAACTTATTAAGTGTAGCAGTTCTCCAATGTGAACATGGAAAGAGAACTGTGAATTTTCTTTTCACCTTCTGTGAATAAGTAAACAGTTAGAATAATGTACCCTCCACTGAGCTGAGAAGGCTATAGGCATCCTTGGGCATTGCAGTGAAGACTGAAGAAACTGTGTGTAGTTGGGTCTTTGCTCCTGCAAAGTGGTGAGGGAGCAACTGTTGCAAAGAGCAAGGCAGATGCTCTCAGCTGAATTGGTTTTCAGCAATGGTTTTCATCAGCTGACATGAGCTCTGACCCCATGCTGTGTGTTTGCTTATGGCTGCTCCAGCTGCTGGTTATAAGGGTAACTGCAGAATAGGCAACAACAAAATTCAAGGCCCAAGTCAGCATCTGCAGCTGAAAACTGCACTTTAAAGAGGGCTTTGGTAATATCTTTTGTATTTATTAGACATATTAGCTTGGGCTCAGTGCCATGACTTATCTCTAACATTATGCTCCTCCAGTAAAAGACCTCAGTACTTGAGATTTGGTGGTCTAAGGCAAGAAAGGAGAAGATGTGAGATGACTCTGAAATATACCACAACATGCTGAAAGTCACTGAATTGCGTATAGATCCACTGATAGGAAGATCTTTCAAAAGTCATAGTGGAAATACACGTCTTCTGGTAAACAAATCACAGTGAATGCTCATAGAGTCCCTTGAACACAGCATACAATATTAAACAGGGATATAGTACTAGAGAGTCCTGTTTCTACATGGGGCAGCTTTTATATGCTCTTAAATGTAAGGAGGACATGAATTAAAATGGCTGCTGTATTCAAGAATTTTAATTCCCTTTAATAATCCATGTCACATGTGAATTGTTCAAAGAACTGCCTGAGACACGGTCCTGTTCCCTCTGCTGATTGAAGTGATTAGTGCTCTAGTGACATCAAAGAAATTTTGTCCATTTCCTTCAACACAGCATTTGGCCTTAAATCCACATTCAATACACTGTCAGCAGTTAGCCCAAAATTATCTCTTGCAATATTGGTATGCAACACTTGTCTCCTCTCCTCTCCTCTCCTCTCCTCTCCTCTCCTCCCTTTTTCCTGTCTTCATTCTTCTCTCTTTTGCATCTTTATTCTTTCTTCTTTCTTTTCTTTTTCAAAATAAGAATTTCTTCTTGGTACAGATTTCATACATATATCACAGCAAGCAAACACCCATAAGAAATCTTTCAGTAGCAGGAGACATTTGAGACAATACAATGCCTTTAAAAAAATCTTTTGAAAAGCTGCTCTCATTATTATGGCATGTATTGTCACTAGGGGAAACAGTCACTATAGATAATTTAAAGCTTTAATGATTGAATTATAGCACTTGCATAATATCTCTTTAAGGAGTACTGTTCAAGACCTATGTTTATTAGTAATTGGATCTGGTTACAGTTCACAAATCTCTGATATCAGACCTCAATTAAAATGCCATTTGTTTAGTGAAGTGTTGAAGTCCATGACTGAGTGAACAAGATGGTCCCAAGCTCACTTCCCGTCCAGCTGTGGTACATCAGTTGGTAGCTCCATAAAGAACGATTTCCCATTGCATGGGTATCAACACCTCTAGGAGGTTTCACACAGACATATGCACACAATGCTAAAAATAATCTTTAGCCACGGAGTTTCTTTTAAATTTCTCAGATCGGTAGGGTCTGCTAGTAGAGTAAAAATTGCTGAGCTAACAGAAAAATCCCTTGTGCTCTCTGACAAGTGATTTTTACATCCACTGCTACAGGAATGAAGCAAATATAACTGTATTTCTTGCCTCTGAGCAGCACCCAAAGACAGAATTTGTAGTCTTCCCCAAAAGACATGCCGTTTCTACACTACAGCTTGTACGCATTTTTGCAGCAAAAAGGTTAGCTGTACGTGTAAGCTCCTCTGTCTGCCTTGTTAAAGGAAAAAGTCTTCTAATAAAAAACCAAAGATCTGTGTATTTAATATAGTAAACAGATGGCAAAGCATTTTTGTTCGGTAGTTTTCAGATATGACTTTTACAGAAAGTTCCTGTCTACAAAGGTTTGGGTTTGGGGGTTGCACCTTTGTAGATGAAATAGTTACCCAAAAAGCTTTACAAGCCATTGGTTCCCATTAGAAACTTACTGCTTACTCATTTTCATGGGTTGTTGCCACTTTAACACAACAATGGAATATGTGTTAACACCATCTTTTATTTTAAATTATTTTTTAATGCATTTTAAGATGCACTTTCAGATTCCTGAGCTGCGAAGTGTTTTTTCCTACTTTCCAACATTATTTGTAAATGAGCATCTACTTCCTTCTTTTCTTCTACCTAGATTAAAAAACATTGCTTAAAATAATATATGTCTGTTCGATGTACTTCACTGGCAGCATGATTTCTCCACTCAGAAAAGAGAGGAATTATTTTCTACTCCTGTAGCTCAATTGCCATTCTATGTGTTTGGGGTTTTGTAAGTAATTCAGATGTAACAAAATCAAAAAATTAACAACAGTAATGAAGACCTACTGCCTTCGGCTCAGTATGCTGCAATACTCAGCAGGCTGCAATGTTTCCCCACTATTAGGTCTTTTCCATGAAATATCTTAGGCAACAACTTTTGTTTTTCACGTATTAAGTATGCAATTAGGCAGACTCACTTCTTAATTCTAGTGCTAAGAGGGCTACTCCAGGGATGTCTACACTTTGGGTCAGCACTCATGTAGCTCTGTACTTCAGGGACCTGCCAGAACCTGAGAGCTGCTCCTGCAAAATGAGCAATTCTTCTGGAAAAAGGGAGGTTGGGAAATTTCACACATCATGTGAAATTAATACCATGACTCATTCTTATGAATAGTCCTCAAATTAGAATGTAGATTGCATAATTTGTGGATTGCGAGAGGAACTGCTGAGTTCTGCCATTAGGCTCGGGTGGGAAAGGCTGCTTACACACTCCCTGATGAAAAGGGATGGAAAGACTTGAAAAATGGATCAGCTTTTGTGAGTAACAGCTGCTGATTTCTCTGCTAGCCCCTTGCCTCCATCTTCAATTGTGTTGTTCAAAACTCCCTGAACCAAAGGCAGGACTAGTGAAGGGCTGCTCATGTGGGTAAATGAACGACATCTGGAGGAAGCAAAAAACATTTATTGAAACCTCTCTAGACCATTTTGCAAGCAGCTAACTGAGAATTCCTTCTTCAATTTTGTTCTCCAGGACTGGAGGATACAGGAAATTATTGAAATTGCTTGACAAATAAAAAGTATGAAAAATACGTTTGGAGGCATTTTTCAAAAGTGACAAGGTCAACTGACCAACCAAGCTCAATTTAAACACCAAAATGAATGAGTGCTTACTTTCCCTTTATTTAAATAAAGAAAAAAAAATTATGTCTTACAGTGACCAACTTCAGAACCATTACCACTGCAGTTCTATTTGTGTAACTTGGGAACATTCTATATTTTAATTTCTTTCCTTTCTGTTTAAATAATAATGCTGCTTGTCATGGCGCACAGTCACTGTTTTAATCAAGAACTGTGCATTTTAAATATTTGTGTTCATTTTAGCCAAGAAGTCTGCAGAGTCAGTGTTTTGACCAATTAAGCTTTAATCAGGACAGAATGTTTCAATGTTAAAATATACAAATTGCATCTGATCCACTGGCATATGCTACCTTTCTTGTTGTAGCACTGTCTTTCTTCTTCATCTGAATGGCTCAGCTACAAGCTGTCATTTCTAAGTAATGACATGAGCCTCCTGTTGCCAACAGAGCTGTTACAAGAGCAGAGTGGATGCTGCCTTTATAGCCCTTCAGCTGTGTGCTAACACATCTAGCAGGCAGTATCGTGCTTCTTTATCTATTTACTTGCCATCTCTCCTCTTCACTCTGTATTTGAAATTGTCCATCACTTATGTTCTGCAATGGAAGACACATGGGTGTTATTTTGGTACTCCAGGGAGAAGCTGGGTTGTCATAGCTCGAGGCACATTGAAAGGACACAGGAATTATTGGATGTTCTATTTGTGGCGGGCTGAAAGGCATGATTCTTCAAAACCATCCACCCACTTCATCTTGGCCAAGTTAAATTCACTGTACCTCTCCTGCCCCATTGCTTACAAAAGGGGTTTGCAGCAAAGGTCAGAGGTAATTGATTAAGGCCAGCATAGAACCCCAATGAAGTGCAGACATCACAGATGCCATTTGTTTCTAAGAACCCTTGCCAATCTTCCCACTTGTGCAAATTTCAAAACCTGTACCATAACCATAACCAGTGTCATGAACACTCCATGCTCGCCTTGCTGGCTGCAGCAGCCATAGAGCCACTGGTTCTCATTTCAGTTATGTTTCTTGGCATTTCTGCTACCCAATTTTCTGCTACTATATATTTCAGTTTACTTTCTCCTTTCCTTTCATAGCAATTATATTCCCAAGTCAAATCCTATTTTATCCTTTCAGATCAAGTTGCTAATTTCCCTAGATTTAGAGAAATTCCGCTTATCTTGCCCATATCTGTGAGTATTCTAGGTTTGGTAGTGTCCTGAAATGTCCTTTAAAATGACCCTTGCTTTAATTTCTTTGTCAGTACAGTACTGTACTACCTCTGATCCTCAGATCACCCTATTACAGAATTTCCCCTTTTTTGATGTTTTGCAATTTAGGGTGATCCTAATATACAGTGTAATATAAACAGCCTTCAGTCTTCTTGACAGTTTTCCTTTTCAAGCTAATTTGGGTTAATTCTGAGCTGTATTGTCCAACCAAAAAAATAAAGCCCCTTTGAAAACAACAGAACTCTTCACTTGAGCAAGCACTTTTCAGAGTGAGTAAAATTTCCACAGTCTATCTCTCAAAGGTGGCTTTTTTTTATTTCATTCATTGAATAAATAATATATATTGCTGCCAAAAATTCTAACTAACCTCCTTCTTTGATTTTAAAAAATTAAATCGAGGTTCTAATTTTTCCTACTACTTTTTCCTACCCTTCTGGCATCCATCCACAACTACAAAGAAAGTGCCAAAATAGCACAAGGATGACTTATCTGACCCTTAAGTTTCAGAATTGTTTGAATAACCTTTTTATGGGACACCTCAAAATTTTTCTTGGGATTCACTTTTTATTTCTGTGTAGGCAGATTAGAGGTCTCTCTTCTCCTGTATTATCCAGTTCCAGATAGATAACATTGTCACTTACTGTTACTTTTAAGGAGGGAGAAAAATAATTTATTACTTTCACTGAAAAACTGAGACACAGTTCATAAGACCCTAGCCTAAAAATGAAAGTATAGAATACCCTCCTATAAATCATATTTTGTGCACTTAAAGTTGTTGTGGTGAAATGGACCAGAGGGAAACACAGAACAAAGCTTTGATCACTTTGATCAAGCACAGACCACCTATCGGGCTCTTGGGTGACACTGTGCATCATGCACATTTTCAAATTTTTGTCATAATAGCTACCAGTCACTGTAGCTGAGCTAAAATAGTGGATGGTGATTAAACATTTGATTGAATCCAGACATTTTAATCATACCCCTTCTATCTATTTTTACAAAGCAGGCTGCCTGCTTTCCCAGCAGTCCTCATGAATAGCTCAGGGATGATAATTTGCATGCTAACTGAATTCATGTACCACACTGATTGTATGGAACATCTGTTGTTGATTGTTTTGGTCCTCTGCTTTTCAAACTAATATATGAAAATGCAGAAGGTAAAAGGCAAATTATCATGCCAAGGGCAGAGCAATTTGTTCCTTCTCTTTTTGTTGGAACTCGATGTTGTAGCTATTGATAAATATCACTACACTCCTGATGTCTCCCTGCACTTGCACTAAAATACTGTGCTTTAAGTTGCTGCAATTTTCCAGATGCTTTTTTTCCTTCTCAATCTAATTTTGGCATAGCTTTGGCACAACCACATTGGATATGGTTAGAGAAAATCCTTCCCTCATCATCTTTCCCAGCCTACATACCCACCACTGTGCATCTAGAACTGACGTTTCTGTTCTTCTCTAGATAGATGTAAAGCAAGAAGGCTCCCCAGAAGCTTCTCTTGTCCCTGAAGTCTCACTTTGCTCAAAAAGGAAACAATTAATCTTCTCAGGAATGAGATTTTCCATCTTCACAGTAGAAAGTTGAGACACTTCATAATATCATCTGAGGAAGCTGCTCCAGCATAGAGCAGGTTGCTGCCAGGATAGTTCTAAAATAAGAGCAAGTCTCAATACAGAGAAATAAATCTGTACTTCTAGATCCATGATACGTTAGGTTTCAAAACAGTAAGTTGAATGATATATGAGTGAGAAAAATACTGAGGAGCTGCACAACTTCAATGGCAAATTTACTTTCACCCTGCATGCACTTATGCTACTGTTTGGAGGGAGGCTAATAAAATTGCCAGCAAGGTTAGCTGGTTTTTCCTAGTGTTTTTGCCTAATATGTAAGATGTAGGGTGATGTTTTTTCACCACAGGAAGAAGAGACAGTATGTCTGTGCATGATGCAGTTTAGTATGTGAGCTATCTGAATGTTTAAGTTTTCAGTCTGCACAGAAAGAAGATAAATGGCTTGAAATAACCATTGAGAAAATATTCCATTAATCCATCAGCAGCTGTTGATTCAGAATGCAACTGGCTACAAAGATTAGTTGCATATTCAAGATTGCTATAGGAACAGCTATGGATTACATCACTCCAACTTTGTTAAAGTCTGGCTGCACTGAATCTCACCTTCTGTACTCTGTGTGTGTGAATATTGCATTTGCCTTTGCAAATTTCCAATATGCAGGTTGACCCTGAGAAATACATCTGTGTCTAATTCCCCTAGTGATTCATTCTCATGATTATGGTATGGCATCTTGGCTTTCATTTTGCTCTTTGTGCTCATTTGTCCTTCAGAAGGGTTTGTTGTGAAAGAGGAATTGTTATTGTAGCACATATGAACATGCATGGTCTTTGTGGGAAAGCAGGGTCGGACGTCTGTAGGAACTTTCACGCTGAATCTCCAGGCATCAGCCCACACAAAGAAGAGAAAAAAACAAACAGGAAAAAGATCTGTAAAAAAGTGCAGCTGGGCTGAAGGCAATTCGAGCAACAGTGACCTGCATGCATTATCTCAGTCATGCCTTCACTTGCCAAAATGAGTTGATAGGCATCTTAACACTAATGAGAAATTCGGACAAAAAACTCTACTGCTCCTGAGATTGTTATACTTGATATACTTCACTAACTTTGTCATGGACTGAAAATTAATTTTCCATGGACTTTAGTGTTAACTAGAATGGTTACAAGAGTGAATATGAAGAGTGAGTAGAAAAAAACATTCAAGTGCTACAAATCAAAATTCATTTCTAATTCACTGAGATTCACTTATTGCTATCCTGGCAATTCTTTTTAGTATTGAACTGAAGGAAAAATGATTTTAAAAAAAATTTTTTTCTTTCAAATATTTCTTTTTCTCTGACCCAAATTATTAATTAAAAAATTGATAGTTTCAGTTGTGTCATCTTAAAAAAACACCTTATGGTTTCAGTTAATTCCGTTGTTCAGGTCTCTTTAAAGATGTCACAATGACTTTCAGGTTTCTTGCAGACTTTCAGGAAAAATAGGACTGGGTCTAAACTCATGAGAAAAATAATGGAGGAAAAAGTATTTCTGACAAAATCTTCAGGTCTCCTTTGCATATCACAAAGGAGGGAATCAAATCAATCTTTGTCTATACGTCATATTTAATTTCAGAATTTTATTATAGTTTGAATAATAATTTTTATTCTAAAACTGATTAAATGAGTGCATATAAATGGCAGGGAAATGAGGATAATAAAATTCATGCTTGGGAAGTAAAAATATGTTCCTTAAAATTCAAATAACAGATGCAATCTCCTAGCACAGAACTCAATATAAAATTCAAAATATAACATGGCAGAAACCAAAATAGAACTGCCAAGTAAACTGCTTCCTCATATTCTCTCTTTTCTTGGACTTTTTTTATTTTGATATATATGACAGAGAAGAACAGCCAGACTTATGAGCTGGCAGACTTTAATCTTCTCAGTTTTTCATTCTTCTCCTGAACTAACTCTAAAATAATATACACAATGGTAGATCCCACAATCTTCAGGGTTTTTTAGGATTATCCCACAAATCAAGGCCTCTGCTTTCCAGACAGTACCACAAGATGTAGGATTTCTGCAACTTAAATGTCTGCTCTCTATAATCAGAACTGACTAGTGGTTGTTTGCCATGGTTTGCATCAACATGTTCATAGTGTAGAGGCAGAGCCACAGCAAGAGCTGGAATCCCTGTTAATTTTCCATTAAGTTAGTTTGGCAAGTCAAGTACATTATACTGTAAATATGCAAACAAAAGAACTTGATTCATGTGCTCCTGTGGTTGTTGGATAATTTAGTAAACATAGCAAAAATAACTGCGTTTCTATAGTCACAAACTGTGCCTGCACAGCCAAAACTTTTTGTCTTCAGCCTGGATCAAAAGAATGCCCCTCGGCAACATCCCATCTTTTTATTCTGCTGGTGGTGTGGAATGTCAGTGGTGGAATGTCAGTGTCAGACACTGATGAGGGGTGTGTTTGTTAACCAGTGGTGCTTCCGAGCTCCAAACAGGATTTTGCACCAGAAGAGCAAACTTGACATGACAGGTGAGCTGACTATACAAAGCTCAGAAACTCCCATTTTGACCCAGATATATAAGACTCTTCTTTTTTGAGAACCAGCTCTGTTCCAGAATCACCATTCATGATACTCAAGATGAGTGGTTTCAGTGCTTGATAAAAAATATTTCCCCATATTTCTGCTTTTTCTATTCTTAAAAAAAAAAGAAAAAGAAAAAAAGTGTTAAAAGAACTGCCAGATATTACTGGAAGGTTTAAGCTACCTAACATTAAGTATCTAAATGTAAGATTGGTTGCCCATAGAGTGAATGGAGAGTAGACCCTTTCCTCAGTGCAAGATTTAGACAAACAGGATACTAGTTTAGATTTACCAGTTAAATTCTTCAGTTTAGGCAAAGAAAAAATATTACTGGACATAAGTGAGGATTGCTGCTCTGTCTACAGAGGCTACTTGTGAGGTCCTTTTTCTTGTGGTGGGCTTTCCTGTCAGCGTGTAAGACTTTGGACAACACAGTCATCCCTGTAAAGGTGATGTGGTGAAAGATGCTGAGAAAGGATGCTTTCTGTTGGGTATCTAGCATATCTAGAATGCTGGAAATGGAGGGCTTTTGTGAAATTTTCCAGTTATGCAGACGACAGTAGCTACAGAGTGCTAGTCACATCTGATCAAATGTTCCTAAGAAAAGATGAGCTAAAAAGTTCAATGATAAATTTTATCAGCTGTTTTGATCATTGATCAGGAAACTTCAAGAGTCAGTATGCCTGAATTCACCAAACCAATCTGATTTGTGTTTGACTGTAATGTGCTGAAGCCCATGGGGTTATGTGGGTTAACCCTGGAGTGCAGTTCAACCCCAGCTGGCTCTTGGGTTGGGGGAGAGAATTGAAAGGATAAAAGTGCAAAAACTTGTGAGTTAAGATAAATAAGTTACGACAGTTAAATTGGCAAAGCAAAAGCTGTGTGCATAAACAAAGCAAAACAAGGAATTTGCTATTTCCCATCAGCAAACAGACATTAAGTCATTTCTAAGAAAGCAAGTCTCCATCACTTGTAGTATTTACTTGGGAAGACCATAACTGAGTTTTCTCCTCTTCCTCATCTTGTCCCATCTTTTATTGCTGAGCACAACCTCATATGGTGTGGGATATGCCTGTGGTCAGTGAGGTCAGCTGTCCCAGCTGTGTCCCCTCTTGACTTCTTGCCCACCCCCAGCATACTCACTGGCAGGGCTGTGTGAGGACCAGGAAAGGTTTTGATTCTGTGTAAGATTTGCTCAGCAACAGCTAAAGCATCTTTGTATAGTCAACACTGTTTCCAGCACACAACATAGCACCATACAAACTACTGTGAAAAAAATTAACTCTGTCCTAGTCAAGGCCAGTACATGGCATGATGGTCAGCACAGACTGGGAGCAGCATCTCTGGAGACTCTCATAGCCACCTCCACGAAATTTCTGTTTGAGATTTGTTCTTCTGGCATCTTCCACCACAGACTCACCTGAATTCCTACAGTTTGCTCCTGCAAACTCTGAGCTCTTATGTTAGGTGTGAACCATTAGACACTATTAGCACTAAACTACCCTCTGGACATTCCTGCTGAAGATAAACATATCCTGCCCCTTTTTATGTGGATCAAAAACTGCAGCTGATACAGATTAGGTCCTGAATATGTTGAAGGCAGACATGGCCTAATGCTGATTCAAATTATATGACTATTAGACTCTTCCAATATTTCTCACTTCTTAACACAGCTTTTTAGATTGACTTGGCACTGTGATAACATGGCCCTGTGTGTTCAGTCATGCGCACAGCAAACTCATTTTCTCCAACTATATTCTATTTTGTGGCTATCTGCTTCCCACCTACTCTCCTTGTGGAAGGGAGCATGGAATACCCCAAGACAAAACCCATTTCTCTGGAGACCACACAGTGCGTCCTTCACAGAAACAATTCCAGATCTCAACAAGAAGAAGTACTTAAAGTTTGGATTCTAGGAAAACAGAACTGCTGATATCAAATTTTTCAGATACTGTCACTACAGCTGAAAAGGGAAAAAGCTATGGAAACTATACCCTAACTGATTATCTCAATTGATACCCTCAACCATTCACCCTTCTCCCATGTGTACTGCCAATGAGTGATTGCCTCTCAGTTATGTTGTAACTGCATTTTTAATCTATGTTTCCTTTTTTAGCCACTATTCTTCCAATTTTTTATCTTGTTTGTGAGCAAGAAATGGGCTAGTCTAGTCTTGTGATAATTAATGACTGAACCCTGAACTGACATGGTGCATGTGCTGTGCTGTGTCAGGACCCTTTGAACATGTCAGTCTTCACTCTTCTCTCACTTCTTATATAGCAATAAACAATTGTAGGCAAAATTCAAAAAACTGAAAAAAGTAGCAGAAAAAAGACACTGCTTTGCCAGAGAAAATTATCCATATTGCCAAAAAGAGGGACTACCTTGTAATCTCTTACTCTGACACAGATTCCCTTTCTTCAAAGACAAGTAAAAAATACTAGAGAAAATTTCTTTCCATTTCAGTGATGTTGACTAGCTAAAGTTCTAGCTGTTTTTAAAAAACCATACTGTAGGAAGAGACTCCTAATGAATAACAGAAGCCAGGTAACATTACTTAAAATATTCAAAATCTAGTGTTTTCCAAGGAAGAACACAGTTTTATACACAGCCACTGCTTAGAAATACAATGATATATTTTGGTCTAGGACTGGAGTTTTGATGCAATAGTGCTGTGAGACTAAGCACACAACAGCATGGCTTGTACAATTACCAGAAGGAAGATACCTTAATTACTGAACATTTTGTAAGAGGCACGTCTAAAAGCAGCTCTGGTGTACCTCATCATCTGGTACCAAGGCTTAGAGTTTAGCACATCTGTGCTTTGCTTTCTCTTGTAAGTCCTTTTCCACAGAAGCAGAACATAACACTCCATGTTAACAAAGCAAAGTCAGCTGATTAACATCTGTTGGTTTGATTAAAGTCACATAGACTGCAAAATTTCAGGTTCCAGTAAGACAAGCTTGCTCTTGTAACAAAGCCAGGCATTGTGTGACAAGCTGCCTTTGCTATACCTGCTCATATGATTTAGAATCATGTTTCACACCTGAAAAGGGGGACCCAGGCTGCCTGAATTGGTTGTGTAAATTTCCTTTTATGTTCAACCACTAAAAGATATTAGTAAGCATGCCAGATACTGTCCTTACTACACAATACTGCAACAGAAGTTTTAGACTTCAGTTTTTTTGGGTGAGTGAGATTTAGGCAATGAGTACATTGGGATTGCCTTGCTGCTATTCAAGCTGCTCATAATGTGATATAATTGTGCTGGTAACTCCATCACGAATTACTGCAGTCACCTTAGAGCAAATTTTGTATCAGAGTAGGTATTAAAATGCAGATGTCAGAGAATGCAGGGGTATATTTATAGATATCCTCTGCACACTTCAAACAGATTCTTATGTCATCAGAAAGGGGTCTAGAAATTTGAAGGAGTAAAATAATGTTTTGTCAGCAAGACTCTTGTCTCTGGTAGATGCTTTTTCCCCTGACACCTAACTACAAGTTAGGTGTAGTTTTGTCACTGGTTATCTTGTACAACCATAGTTCAAGTTTAGAACAAAGAGAACTTCAGACAATGTCAAGTGTTTTACCTGAGCAGCATAGGATGCCTAAATGCATGGCACATGAGTGCCACAACTTACTCCATGAACTATTTCTGTCACCAGAAGAAACATTTGTCTGGAAGAATATTGGTAATCTGTAAGTAAAAAATTACATTGGCTGGTGCATCTGCCTCAGAAGTCCTGTCACCATACTTTGTGTAAGTGTCTGCAGGATGTAGTGGGTAAAATAAGCTATCCATACTGCTGTGTTAGCCCAGTGCCATGCTCAGCTGCATGTGGGACATACTAGGAGAGCAAAATAGCCACATCAATTTTGAATTAGCATTAGATCATGTCTGCCTTCAGTTCAGAATAAGGACATATGCTATAACAACTTCAGTGTTTCAGTTTAGCCCCAGTGCTACAGCCACATCTCAAACATCTGCACATACTCAGCCTCTGCCGTGCACTGCATGGCTATTAAAGTGAACAGCACCATCTTAATACTGAAGGCTCCAGTGGGAGTCCAGGTGTTGGGAACAATTGGCCCATGAGAAACAGTCTCTTCTAGTTGCAATATAGAGAAGCAGACATCACTGGTAAGTAAGAATTTCAAGACCTACCACCTTCTACACGAGTGACAAAGAAATGCAAAGGCTGAAATGAATATGCTAAATCCCTGACATAGCATCAGAGATTTTACTGGTCCTTCTCTTTGCTCTAGAAGAAAAGCAAAGTCAAACACAGATATGTCTTGCTGAGGAAAGCACAGTGTCAGTGATGCAGACTGGTTGACTGGTTTTTCAACTAAAAAAAATATTTATAGAAGAATTAATTTTCCTTCAAAACAGTGCAGGAGGGAACTAGGCTGACACCTGACCAATGAGAGTGACAGGATGCAATTTTCATTGTGAAGATACAAAGAAATTTTAGCTGTGTCCCCTAGCTGTGGAAAATAACCCTCTTAAAATTTGCTCTACCTGCTAGCACAGAATGTCATGTAGCCTGTGGCCAGGAGGATTCTGCAGGTAGGCATCATAATCCAAAATAAAAAACATGGTTCCAGCTTAATTTTCTGATGCATCTTAAAGACACTTAAAGTCCTGTGCCTTTCCTTTAACAACTCTCGGGGTAGCTAAGGTGAAATTGTCACTGCAGTTCCATTTACTGAAGTCACTGGGTGATGGTGGCAAGAAATAACATCAGCTGATAAATGTGGTTCTCAGATAACTTGAGATCTTTCAAAAAATCCACCACTCCCTGTGAAGTACATTATCATCACCAGGCTAATTATACTCAAAGCTGGTATTCTAAAGGAGTTCAGGGATTTCCTTTTATATAAGAAAGTGAGATGATTAAATGCCCCTGCAGTGTCTATTTCTTTCAACAAGTAGATTTCTGCAGAACTGTTACAGTCTGAAATGTCCCAGATGGTGCTTTCCAGTTGCACTGGAGCATGTATTTTCTGGTAATTGCACAGCTTACCTAATTCCCTTGATCCTGAAGTCTATTCTCTTGTAACAAACTTTTTTAAAGGGAAGCATCTGTTTTATGCAAAACCACACTTACCATTTTGAAGGGATTGGGATGTGGAGTACAGAAGAAGCATGATTTTGAAGACTTGAAGTGACTGTAGGGACCCATCTGGAGACTATAAATAAAATGTAAAACTTGAAAAACTTGCAAGTAAATGGTCAAACTTCAATAATTGTAAGTAAAAGGTAAGTCTGATAGACGCTGAAAGCCAAGATTAGCCCAAGACATAAAAAGATTATTTGTAAATCAGGCCTCTGTGTACTGTGGCCTTTTGTCTCCCCCAAGTTACACATAATTTTATGTACAAATCTTTGTTGCTTTTTATCTTTTTTATCACAGTAAATTTCAATGTGCCATAGCAATCTATTTAATACTTCACTAAGGATTCTGCCTAGTGCACCAGTATGAAAAATTACTGCATCTGGTGAAATGCTTAATCAGGTATGTGGAGTGAAAATAAGACTTAAAGATAAGTCTTAAGTGATGAAGACTTATTAATCTTAATAAAAATCAATCGCTAATAGCAGAGACATTTTGTTCAGTACCTGAACATGAAATATTCAGAAAAGGGAGGCCCTGTGAGTAAATTTAAAAGACTTTTCTTCCAGAAAAAAGATTGCTACTGAGGGTTATGCAAGGGAAGGGAGTTGGCAGTTCACTGGGAATGGGGAGAAGCTCTGAGGAATTATCCTAAGAAATGAACTTCACAGATAACTTCATCGAACAAATTCCTTTCCAGTAAGAACAGCCTGGTGCACTGACAAAACCCTCAGTGAATCTTGATCTCTTTCAAGAGTGCATGGTAGTTTTTAAAGCTTTTAAAGCTCTGGGATTTTTTTGTACTAGAGGCTTTGGATTCGCTGTCGAGCGTGATGGGACTGTGTGTGGGAGAGAAGGGATTTGTGCCAGAGACATGTAGACAGCAGGGTGAGTGTGAGCCAGATATGTCTGCAGTGAACAGCTATTTCTGGCTGCTCAGGACAAGGACACCTGGACTTCATGAAAAAAAAAAAAGAAATTAATAAAGCTGAAGAGATGAAAACCCTCTAGGATATTGCAAACAACCTGATATATCCTATTTGTACTCTTCAGTGACTCATGAATAACACAAGATCACACTAGTAGCTGACATTAGAACAAGCTATAAGTTGATGAACTGACATTGCAATTTTTAGTTTTGAAAAAAAGATTAGTTGAGTGGCAAATAGCCACCACTACATTTTATTACATTCCTCTCGGTAAGGTAGAGGGGAATAAAAGTCTTATTTGAAATAAAGTCTCTCAAATAAAGTCTTATTTGAAAATGTACATGCATTGTCTGGCAATAAATTATTCAATTAATACTTTGATCTCAGTACTGATGTAGCAAGTACTGGTGAGTATTTTCATCATTAGTGAAATTACTAACTTCAATGGAAAAGACAGAAAAAACAGCATCACTAAAGTAAAATGTCACATGCTTGTCTTTGTCTAGTTGATGGTCTATTTTTTTTAATTAAAAAAAGGTATCAAGCTCACTAAAATAAGAAATCAAAGCCTAGTTTTCCTGCAACCACACAAATGCCATATTGTGCATTTCCTTTAGCAGAACCAAACTGGACAAGGCTGCTTTTGTCCATCCTTCAAGATACTCTGTGACAACAGAAACGGAGACCAATTTGAGAATCAGGCCACAGTTCTGTGTTTCTTTTGTGTCATTTACTCTGTATTCTCCACCATCACAAATGAGGTATTAAGGACTTACATGGTCTTCATCACATAACCCATAACTCAGAAAAGTTTCTCCCAAAACTGCCCGGAGGACTTCAAGCCAAATGTCAGACCCAGGACACAACAAATACCTTCCTTCATTCTCAAAAAAATCAGGTTCATTGTACAAGTCCATATGTGTGAGCAGAGAGAAACAGCAAGCTAGTGCCACACTGGAATTGTGTGATTTCTGCAACTCCTATCAGCTCACCTTACAGGCACTTTTCACCCGTCACACTTTATTTGGCCCATGACTTGTCCACCTGCCTGGTAGCCCAGAGTACAGTGTCACCTCATCTACACAGTAGCCACATTTCCAGTGTCTGCAGACATTGTAATGGACGTCTCAGACCATCCCTCTGTAACTCCACAGAAATAAAATGAGTCTGGCAACAACTTGACCTACTGCTGGACTCTGGGCATGAGGCTGTTCATAGAGAATGATGTTCTGGTGTCTTAAAAGTGTGCCAAAACCTGCAGCAACATGGGCAAGGTAACACCTTCGACACTTAATTGTGTGGTATAAGGATAAATAACAGTCCTGGTTTGTGGCTTTCACGTTGGGGAAGATCTGGCTGCTTTCACGGTACACAGACACGCATCCAAATTCCCTTAGCACCACTGAGGGAGGCCCTTTTTCTGATTTCATCTGTTTTTGAATACCTCAAGTGCAAAGACATTGTTCCTTGTGTAAACATCCATTAACTCTAACGCATGCCTGGACCTGCCCCAGCTTCCTGAATCACCAGCTCAGAGAGCATGAGAAAGGAAAACATGACAAATGCCACTGCAAAGTGAACTGAGCCCATCTCCAAAACCGTGTAACACAGAAATAGAAGGGTCTCAAAATACTATCAAGTCTTTACTCTAAGGTGGGTTCAATTTTACATCTAGGCTATCCCCTGCAGGGTTTTCATAGGTATAGTTAATATTTTCCTATCTCCCTGATGAATCTTTACTAATTAACTTAATGTCTCCTGTGGGTTTTACTTTATAAAGCTCTTTGGCTGTTGCCATTTGGACTAATTGATTCGCACCTTTTTTCAAAGGAGGTATACCAATAGGGAAGTGTTGGTCCAGATAAAGCCCAATAAACACTAATAAAGTATTTTTTCTTGAATTCTAGCTAGAATGTTTTTGACTAAAAACCAAAATCATGTTTCTCTTAGGCTCTTATTTTTTCACTCTTTTATTGCTACCTTATTTTTTTAACTTATTACTACTTCAACCAATTGTTCTTTACATTGAAAAGGTCTTTTGTTTCTTTCATTTCAATTTTTCTCTATTGAATTTAATTAACTCAGTTAATTGATTTCTGACTTCTCAACTTTTCAAAGGTATTTAAAATGCTGTTCCTTTCTTCTAGTCTACAAGTAACTCTTTCACAGACTTTTTCTATTTGCATATTTTGTAAGCATGTTCTACAGCCTCTAGTCAGCCAAGTCAATACTGAAATTGTTGAGTGATACTGGCTGAAGTCGTCCTTCCAGGATCCTACTTACATACAAAACAGAAAATTGGAAGTAAGTACTGTTTGAGTGCAGGTTTCAAGCAATTCTGCATCTACTGATCTTGACCTAACTCTGACCTAGGAAAGCCAAAATACTCTTTTTCCCATTCTTTATGGATACAGCACACGGAGCGTGCATTTTTAAAAAAACTTTCCTAGAGGCAAAATATGTCACTATTATTGTTTCCTGCCTATCCATCACACTACTTATTCAGAAAGTAAGAAAATTAGATTTAGAACTAGCTTTGGCTCAAGCTGCTTTTGGCAATCTGTTCTGACTGTTTCTCATCATATTATTACTTACTGTATTTTTATTAATGTTTCTTATTCTTTTATTGCTTACAATTTTGTATCGTGTAAAAGAGTGTTTCTGTATCTTTCCAGAGCCCTAAGGTTAAGCTTGACTGATTCATAGTTCTTCAGAATGTCACACATAAAGGGTCCATTTAATCCAGTGGAATCTTTCTGCTGAACAATGCTGATAGGCACAATCAGTGAAATTACTTCTGTGATTTACCTTATGTTAGTGAGTTATGGTAAAAGCAGTCCAATATATGATGGCAATCCATGCTGATGTTCAAACAGGTATACGTTTCAGAACACAGAAGAAAATAGGGGTTTCTACCCCAAGATTGGTAACCTCTCTCATATTGAGAGTACTCAGTTCCATATTCTAGGTAAACAGGTTTTCTGACACCCTTTAGCTGCAGAAGATAAACTTGTTTAGATATGCAAAATATCCTTTTACTTTCCCAGCTGCAGTGATGCTTTTCTCTTTGAAACTTCTGTTATAGTTTCACGTGCACAGAGCTGTGGACAGCTTCTGCACTTCAGTCCCCGAGATCCATCATACTTCTTAAGTGACTTATACAAAGCTTCTCCAGACTTTTAAGGGAAACCTTACACACAAGACTAGCATCTGAAACTGCAATCACACATCTTCAAATATCCTAGCATTTCACATCACCCATCCTCTCCCTCTGCTTTTCCAAATGTATCTGTGGAAACGGCCTTGAAGGAATTGCATGACAATATCTAGATTACGAGAAACCCCCTGGAAAAAAAGAAACTTTCCAGTTATGTGCTCCTTTTTTTGCTTCATCTCTCAAGGCAATCATTTTCAGAAAGGATTCTAAGGCAGATCAGAAAGCACAGTCCTGCTATGGATCCCTCATTCATACCAGCATTAATCAGCCATCTTTACCACCAGAAAACCTGTGTATACTCCAACACATCATGGATTAAAGGAAGAATGAGGAAGCAACCCAGTGTCCAGGATATGTTAGGAAGAAGAAAAGCAGAAACATGAGGAAATGGTTGCATAAGAGTCCCAAGCTAATTTACCAAATACAAGCAAGCAACTAGAATTTTTTTCAACCAGATATATAGGAAAGTCTATTTTCTTGAGTGAACTGCACATCTGTAATGGACTGCAGACTTGCCAATTGGACAAAATTTCCACAGATGTTATATGGAGAGGGGCAAAATCCTGATTCTTGGATTTTTTTCTGTGTGTGCAGTTTCTTCTATGGCAATTCATCTGAAATAATTAGGACCTGCAGCAGAAGGTGTGAATGTCACTTGTACAGAAGACATGTGTCATCCATGTTCAACCTTTCAGCTGACAAGAATCCTGAGAGGCATGAGAGAAATTGAAAATCATTAAAAATCATTAAAATCCTCTCTAGAACCATGAGCTCATATATACAACGTTAGGAAAGCGGGTTTTTCTCTTTGAAAGCACGCTGAATTTCTTAATACAAAAAGATTCATTACTACCTAGACTGAGAAAGGGGACATAAGGATACAACCAAGGGAAATCCCAAGGACCAGAGACACACTGGAAAGGTAAGTGGTGTAAGTGGGAGAGGCTATGAACTTCTGGAAAGAAATGTGGTGCTAGATCAAACAGGGATCAGATAGGAACAGAAGACTTGGATCATAGCAAGAAAGGATGTGGAGAGAAGCAGCAGAACCTAAAGGAAAATTGATAGGTAATGGGATTTGTGTATCTCATCTCAGAGCATCAGGGTACAAAAATGAGGTCTTAGGTTGAATGGGAAGAGCACATTTTTATATATGCACTGAAGTCTGAATTTTTGAGACTCAGTAACATAAGATCAACAATAAGACCATATAGGAAAGCTCAGAGTCAGAAAAACATCTGAATGTTTTTAATAATTTCAATATATTGGCTTGGGAATAACATCCTTGACTTTTTTTTAACAATTTACATTAAAAAATATAGTGCACTGAAAAACAGAAATAACTAATGCTGTAAAGTGTTTTCAACAACCTGACTCAAGTAGAGGTCACGTTAAGAATGTAAACTTTTAATCAGGAGCTCAATCTGTAGGGATATGGGGAATTAGCTATTTTTTTTTCTTGATTACTACATTCTGGCAAAGGCCCTTCAGTAGAAGGAATGTAAATGAATAGGACAAGTAGATTAATTACAATGTATGACTTCCAGGCACATTATTATTTAATCTTTGCACTTTTCAGTTGGCTTTCATCATCAGTCAACAAAAAAATTTCTTCATCATCATCTGTTTGCTATTTACAAATCTAACTCAGTTATCATCTCAGACTCCAGAATTCCAGGTCTCCCTGTACTCCTTCCTTTTCTGCCAACAGTCTTTATGGAACATAGGAAAAAATTGGAAAGCTTTGGCTGGTGATCAGGTCATAACCATGATATTTTCTCTTTCTCCACACAACTGAACATCCCACACTATGCCTACTGAGACTTGCATGATGGCATCATCAGGGATGATGGCTCTTCTTATGCTGAGTTTCAGCATATTATTCATTGCACCGATGGCTCCAGATTCTCTGAGTAAGAGAGGCACAGAAAAACTACTGAAGATGGATTAGAAAAACATACATTCAAATTTACCATTTATCCAAAGGAAAAGAAAAATATATTTGTGCCTAGAATGGATTTGCAGTTTTTCCCTGGACAGAGACTGCAAGACACATTTTGTTGTGCCAGACAGCACCAAAGAAGAGCAAGGCAGGAATCAGCTTTCCTTTTTCCTCTCTCTTTTGTATGGGATTCTTTAGAGATGTTACTTTTATGTCATTTCAGCACCTGTAATGAGACCATCTCTTCCATGGAGAGTAGGAAAAGTATGTGGAGCACAAGCAGGAGCTACAAGACAATGTACTCCATCCCAATAGCTTAAATTCCTTGAAACAATAGATGCACAGACCTCTCGATTTCATTGTGTATCACATACAAGCACTGAAGTTCATGAGTGTAGAAGGCAGCAAGGTAGAGCTATACTCTTAATTTAGTCCCTAAGCTATTTGTTTGAATGTACTTCATATATTTCTATCCTGTGTTTTCTAATGAGCTTACCTTAGTAGGAACAAACCACGTTGATTTCTATGCAGCAGATTTTTGCTTTTAATCATTGGAAGAAGTTATTACAGAGATCTGATGCAGCATGGCAAATTTTGTTGCTGTCTTATTGTGCAAATAAAAGTGTTTTCAAGAGTACAATATCTTCAGTGACTCCATATCATCTATTTTACCTTATTTTTGATTACCTGTATAAAGCAGAAAATAGATAAATTCCCATTTATATTTTTCTATGCAAAAGCACATCATATCAACAAAAATGGATTATTATTCACTGCAGAAACTAAAAATGAATGGAAAGGAAACTAAAGTAATAACTTAGTCATCTCAGCCTAACATGGTTCTTTTTGGCGAACAGGACAATGAAGAAAAAAGACTCCAACTTAACTTATACTTCTTCTGAAGTCCCTGAAAAACTTTCCAGGAAATGCTCACTGTTTAAATCCTACTGCTTTCGTATTCAACATCTCACAGGATATACTTAATATGTCAAAAACCTGGACTCAAAATACTAAAAATTGAAAAACTTAATATGAAATTTTGTTGACTATGAAACACTTTGTTTTGAGAGATATAGAGAAAACCATAAGAGAGGAAATTGTGGATTTTTTTCCTTCTCAGTTCAACCACCTCTATACATGACTGAGTACCCCAGGGAGCATTTTTAGCTCACCATATGCAGATTTCTGTACATATTCAGCTAAAGTATCTGTTTCTATGAAGTGACTAGGAGGGGTTTTTTCCTAAATTGTTCAGTCCTTCCATGTGTGTCTCTCAGCACACTCACACAGTTTGGAAATGCACTCTGCTATGAATAGCAAATTAATATTCTTTGTGCTTTTCTTACGAGCTGAACCTGGGGAGGAAAGAATGAGCAGAAACAGTGAAACACGAAGTTCAATGAAGCTTAAATAGTGAAGAAAAAAAAAGCCTAACAGCTTTATCCAAGAGCAATGTAAAAAAAGAGAGTAGAGAGTTTTGTGAGCTTGTTGTTGAAAAGTCTGTCAAGAGCAGATGAAGCTAAGTAGGTCAAGTACAGGTCAGAAACTGTTCAGCTTGCACTGCTTTTAAGTTTTATAGAAGGCAGCTCTCATTTGTCAGAAAGTCAATGGGACAAAAAAAATCTTCTGTAAGTAGCTTAGGATCAGTCAGTCTTCTTTCAGTACACAGTCACAAACAAAAGCAAAGACAAAATTCTCTACCATTGTGAAAGAGGATGGTGTAAGTAAAGCAGAGGTATGGAATGAAAATATCCTGTTATATGATCTGGAAAACCAGTCATTTTTGTCTTGTACCTAATGCACCCATGCAATGAAAAGTTCCTGAGTTTGGTTAAAAAACCTCAGGTGCAAGCGAGCCAATTTCTTCAAGACACTTCAGCCAAAACACACAAGCAATGCCCCACTCTCCTCACTGAAACACAGCCTGTCTTGCCTGTGAACCAGAGGAATTCCAGTTTCTCCCAAAAGTCTTCTGTCTGAGCTTGTAGACCAACCTGGGGAAGTTAACTAACACTTCAACATCAGTAAACTTTGAACAAGAGTCTAAGACAAGACTTAAAATTATTTTTTGCATCTCACTTGATCCCTATGAAAAAACATTTCTGTAAATCTCTTGGAAGTAATCCTTCATATGAGAGCTGATGGAAAAGCAAAACCCAAAGGGAAATTTTGAACAAAAATAATAGAACGCAAAACTTTAGACAAAATGGGTTCCATAATTTTCTGTAAGCACCACATACATACAACCAGCACCTTTTATGGATTCAGAGATTATGGAGGTTTTTAACACCAATAACACACACAGGCGTAGGCTTCTAAGGCAACAGGCTTCTCTTGTACAGGATCATGCAGATATAAATTGGGATACATGCAACGGATAATGAAGTGTCATTAGCAACTCTAGAGAGACTGACTGCCTCAGAGAAGCTTCCTGAGGCTGTGAATGTGATATCTGGGATTGTGGAGGCTGTGAGCTGGGGGACTGTGGTCAAAATCTTTCTCAACCCTTTCTCCACTACATGTGCCTTGCACCTAAGTAATTTTAGACTTTTAACATGATTCACTGATACCATTGTCCTTTCTTCCTCCACGGGGTCTTGCTGCCCCTTTTAATTTAGAATGTATGAAGAAGTGTGCACATACTTCCACACAAGGAAGCCACAAGATATGCTCAGGTTCCCAGGGCTATGTGTGGAGTGAGTTGCTTCACTTTCTACAGCACGTGCAACAGAAATATCACCCAGAGAGGCACTGAGGAATATATCAGTGTGATGTACAGAATGGAGATATTAAGGAACTTTTTGTGTAGGAAAAGCCACGTCATGGCAGGAAAGCTTGGCAAGCCTGCTGGCTGATGTGGCAATAGACAGGCAGCTGCAGGTCCACTGGAATCTACAGGATTACAACTGCATTGTTAATTTTAATGGGATTGCTCTCAGAATGAAAGTTAAACTTGAAGAGCTTTGGTGACCTTTACTGAGAGCACTGCTTAAGTTGGTAGGTCTACAGCATGCCAACAAAGCTTAAAGATGGGTGCTGCACAGTCAGACACACCGACCCTAAGTCCTTTGAGTATTTACAGAGCACTTACTTTATAAACACAGTGTTCTTACAGGCACTTGAGGCTGTGAAGTGTCAACAAATATTTATACTGCTGTGGAAAGAGGTTCTTCACACAAGTGTAAGGGGAAGCTTTGAAGTGCAAAGTAAATTAAAAGCCAACTGTGTGTGTGTTGTGTTGCTTCTGTGCTCTACACTCTCTTTGCTTTGGCTCCAATCCAGACTGAAATCCCAACACTTTCCACAAAGGTGGGAAAAAGCTGTCTATAGGACTTAGTCTTTTACCTCCCAGACTAGAGCTGCATATAAAACAGAAATATTTTTTCATTTTTTAATGGAAAACTGTTTCGCAAACAAAGTTGTTACAAATAAACAACTCTGTTTGCTGTTTGGAGAAAAGAATTACGAAGAATGGCTTCTTGCCACCTGAGTGGAAATCTCATTAGCTGCAACAATTCACCGGATATGGTGAAAATGGTCATTTCACACAGTGCTTGTTATTGATCCATAATTGTCCACCAAAATACAAGACAAAGAAGGGTTTCACTTAGTGTGAGAAACAAAGAAAGGAAAGTGCGATCCAAAAACACTCCAACACTGAATAGCTGCACCTCCCAGGAAACTGGCTAAAACTAAAGCAAATAAAACAAAATGATAAAGCAAACCAGCATCCTCACCTCAAGAAAATTAGTATCAAAATTAAAAAAAGCAGAGGCTGGTAGTTTCTGAAACACTGTCATGGTGCTCTGTAGACTGGAAAACATGTGCAAAGCATGGACACAACATACTGGCTAGACAGGTTCTCTGTGCTGCAATCATGGGAGGGTGAACCATGACAATCCAAAAGGATTTGAGAGCTGCATTTTTCCCTGCAGTGCACAGCCCACTAAGACAAAGAAAACAACAGAAATATAATCCCCAAGAGTCTCTGAGGCAATATAGGCAAATAAATAAGTCTTGTTTTTCAGAAATTTCATTTTTCAACACCAAGAAACAAAAATTTCTGCAGAAAGGAGAGGCTTTTTAATGAAAAATCGTGTTTCATCTACAATCCAACTTTTTGTCAACAGCGTTAATATGAAAAACCTCTCTGGCTGATGAATCTGAAGCCCATTTTCTTAAGAGGCCAGATCCAGTCATGGTATAAATTATCACAGTCCTATTGAGCTCATCACTGTGTTTACACCAGCTCTGGCCTCACATTGATTATGACTGAAAAGACACAAACATTGGCTTTAATAGTCTGTGATACAAGAGAGATCTCTGCTGCTGAAGCACAGCTCTTTAGCAATACTTTGTTTCATAGGAGTTGAAAAAAAAGAGTGAAAGGACTAAAATGCCAACTTAAGGTGAGTATTTCTTAATTTTATCAACAAAATTCTGAAATCTCAAAGTGTTGCTTCTTCAGGTGCTTTCAAGGGAGGAGAAAAAGAAAGAGCAAATTAAAAGGAAATACCAAAACCACCTCAGAGACTGCAGCCTGAGGCTGTAATTCTGCTTTCAAGAAGAGACATTAAAAAGAAACCTCAGAAAAGCCTTGAAATATCAGGTAAAGGAGTATAAAAGCCATTCATGCTGTGTTTGATGTGGTGCCCTGACGTGGATCTTGGAATCGGTTTTATCAGCTGCAGTTGAGTTGAGATGAGGGAGAGGATTCACACGCCCTCCCCATCTCGGGCTGGAGACCATGAGCCCAGGGCAGCCCACACTCAGTGGCTGATCTGCTGTCCATGGGGGAGAGCCTGGTTGAGAGCCTCTGGCTTGTGCAGTTTTGCAGCTCTCGTAGAGTGCCCATAAACATATGTATCTTTAGAAAACCATCATGTGTTTTCAACTTCCTGAAGAATTCTTGTAAAATATAACTGAACCACATTACCCTTTGTCCTGTGCTTTTATTCCACTAATGGACAAATTGGGAGGAGGCTGAGAACAAATGTGCTATTAATTACCCAGATGGCTTTTTAATAGAACCTTGGATGATTGCGCAGCCACTAAACATTGTCCAGAAATTTCTTAATAACGCTGGTGAACGAAGCATTCCTTGGGAGAGAATAAAGATGCCATTGAGTGGGAGGCTAAGTTATGTCAGGTTAGTTTAGGAGATAGCAGACAAAGGGTGTGTATTGTATGGAAGGAATGACAGGCTGTATCCTAGCTGTCCGGCTCCTCCAGCAATGACAGATTTTCTAATTCACTGCAGATTCTCATAAAAGTGGGTGGTCAGTTCTGGTGAACCAAACAGTGGACCTATTGATAGTGGGTGGGAGAGACGTAATTTTGAATTAACCTGAGTTGATTTAATACAGCAGAGAGTCTTAGTATCAGCATAAAATTAGGATTAATACATTAAATGTTAGGTCAGAATGTTAAATCCCATTGTTGAAAGACCTACATGCAGTCAGTCAAGGCTCAATATGAGCATTTCGGTCAATCAAAGCTACAGGCTGGCGAGTGCCATGCTTCCAGAGCAGGAATGATGCACGTAGGAATCAGAAACTGAAGATACTTTCCTGTTTCTCTGCAAACAGTAACTTCAAAAATTCAAATTTTAATGTATCTATGTCCATATTAGTCTTCCCTTCACCTGACATCATAATGGACAAGAAAATAACCAGCTCAGGCTTGTCCCAGCATTCAGGGAATGATCTCACATTAAAAAAAAGCAGTTCATCATGTTTGCTATCCATTTCTGCATTCACTTTCACAGAAGATTTTTGATACAACAAAAGGTATATGGAAAATTATTCTATCCATTATCATTATAGCTCCTCCTGCAATAGGATTTGAACTCAGAAGGAAGAGAACTGATCTGGCTTGGAGTTTTTCCTGCCAGTAACATATTAAAACAAACAGACCTAAACAAAAAAAAACACCCCAACAAATCCTCAACCTAAAAGCCATGTAAATTTTGATAACTGCAATGAGGAGCACGTAGCATTAAACAAGCCAGAGTTGGTACTGGCAAACAAAATACAGTAAGTGAATTATCTGGAATTGAGAATAAAACAGAAGCCAGCAAGATCACATATAAGAAAAGCACTATATAAAAACAGATAATCTGTGAGCATTTAGCAATGTTTGCTTTTTCACTTCAAAATTAGGATTAGAGGGAGCTCCATCCATGAGTAATTTACAAAAACATGATAAGTCAGAGAAATTTCTTTTAGCAGCACTCCCACTCTTTCAAACCAGCTGACAATCCCTGAGCTCTCAGCACTTTTCAGAGACCACCTAAGGAAGGTTAGAGACCAAACGCTGGAAATCCAGCATGCTGAACTCAATTTACTGTTGCAAAAGGCTGCATTCTCTGAGCTAGTCAGGGTCCTGCAATTGCTTTCCCACCTGAACATTTGACAGCTTGGCTTGCCTCTGCCTTGACTACACCATCCTTGGCTTAGCCCTATTAATTTTGTAGTCTCCTGTGCTTACGTTTGTGGGCAATGATTGTGTAGTTTCATTCCAAGGAAAAAAGTTTCTAATCCACGTAATTTTGTTGTGGGAAACTGGCAGTGAAAAAGGTTGCTAATCCAGATAGGGACAATGGCAGGGTTTTATAAGGCCATCCTATGTACAAATCATTAGTGGTTAAAATAATTGGCCCAAAACTAGGGTCAAAATTGTGGTTTAATTTTCACATATTTTAGCCTTTATAAATGCTTTTCCCAGTATTTTAATTTATTTGTCATTAACTCTTTTTGCCTCATTTTGGGATGTCACTTTCAGCACCATACAATTAACCCAGTTCTTAGGCAGGTTAAGGTGTCACTTGTAAAAATAGATGTATGGTTTTTCTTTCTTTCTTCTTCCTGTTTTTCTTTTATAATGTGGTGAGCCCATCCAGTATAGCCTTTACAGGTCAGGAGAAAAATCTCCTAAATTTTGTGATCATAGCAGAAAAGCTATTATTTCTTTTGCATTTAAGAAGCTGATGTATCCCCATGTGCTTGCTATATTTTCAAAGGTTTGTAACCTTCACTCTCAGACTTTAACAGTGCCACTGCAGAGCAAATGTCAGAAACAAAAAAAACTCACCCATTGAAACTAAAGATAGTTTTGCTAACAATGATCCTCGTTTCCCTAGAGTACATCAAGTTCAGGCTATGCTTTTACTTAAGAAACTCTCATTGAATAAAAATATTTAATGCACTTTTTTTTGTTATGCTTTTGCTCATCCTGGTTTGTTATGCTATTACAAAAAATATTGCAACACACCTTTACTTTCCATTGAGTTACAGGCTTTTTGCATATGTTCCACTCAGCACAGAAACTGCTTTGATGTCAAAATACACTGTGCTGTCCTGGTCCAATATGAACAGCATTTTCCTACCCATCTACAATAGGCTATATTACACCCACCTCTGGAGTAGCACCTTCTCCCAAGGAGACACTTCTTAGAACAGTTCAATGAAGAACCTCAGACTGAATGAAAAATGGGTCTCTAAGGAATGGGCTTATGCAGGTTCCCAGGTGAGTTCTCAAAATCAGTAAATCCCCATTTGGTTATGGGGAAAATGACAAAGTTCAGCAATTTTACATAGATTAGACATCTAAGCTAAAATTACCATAATTCTGAGGAAACGGACAGGGAAATCAAGTGCATCATGGCTAATTCTAGTCAAATCCCATCTTTTTAGTCAAGCTGTAGGATTACCCTTTAACTTTTGGAAATAGATCCAATGTGGTGAGTGCTTCCTTCAGTATTTAGAGTATTAGAGACTATTTAAGAGTTAGGCAACTTTACTTTTCCCTAGGTCTCTTAGTGAGCCCAGAATAGACATTATGAAAATTTCCTCCATGAGAAAAAAAAAAAAAGATAGGAAAGAAAACAAGAATTGATAAGCATGAAATAGTTTCCAGAGACATATATACTGTTCTCAGGCCTTAAGTGTTAGTTTTGAGTACAACTGCCTCTCAAAAAACGTACTAGCACAGAAATGGCAACTTAAGTACAGTGAAGCATCAAGGGAAATATCTGCAGAGTGTGAGTTTGTCTTGAAAAGACAACATTGCTACTAATGTACAAAACAAAACATGATACATGGGATCAAGACAGAAGTCGCCTTAGCTCTAAATATCCTGGCAGTGTAACAAGCTAAGCTTGCTGTGTGCCAAGAAATACCTGGCCAATACAGTCTAATATCCTTTCTTGTTTTCTTTTGGACATATTTTTGTAATTGCTTGTCCTCAGGTACAAAGATGCTTACAGGAAGTCATTAATCTTTCATGAGACTATTCTACCATTTCTTAATTCAGAACAATAAAAGCTTGGAAAGGCATGCATTCTCATGTCACTGTCTACTTCAAGGGAAAGGAAGTTTTAATGGAAGATAAATCTGATCAAATGATAGCAAGAGATAATGAAATAACTGTGTTAAAAAAAGTAGTGTAACAGAGCAAAAGAAAAAGCTCTTGAACTTCACTCTTTTCTTCTCTGGTACAAGACCAGATGGGCTTCACAAAATATTACAACTGAAAAAGATGTGATTAGCCCAGGATTTCTCATTCTCCTCTTCCTTATGCCCCCTCCCCCATCTTATCTCAAACACCATCCCTCTCCCCCCTCTTTCCTTCAGATATAGGAGATAAAAACATTTTTTGTTTGCTATCTGAAGCAGGTGTGGTTGAGCTAAATGTAGAGAAGATGGCCAGCTGGAGGGACCCATCAGCCAGCTGCCCAGTGCAGGCTGCTTAGATAAATACCACCTGTTTCTAAAGAGCAGGGGGAGAGAGGGGAAGAAAAGCAAAACAAACCTAATGGCCACAGAGCCGAAACCTGCTGATCCTCTGGTTATTGTGTAGGTGCTTTTGTAGCTGGTTAGTTCCCAAACTCAACATGGGACTCACAGAAATGAGCATATGCAATGTGTTTAATTTGAGTCTGGACTATGATGAAATAGTTTCAGACAATCAGGGGAAATAATTTAACTGATGCTCATAGCACATGTGCAGAATGCCAAACACCATCCAGGAAGAACAGAACAGAAGAGGATCCACAAAATGCAGTTTTACAGGTGCTTTCTAATCAAGACCATGTTGAAGGAAAACTTAGCTAATAATATTAAAATCATAAGAGTACTGAGATTGTTTATATTCCTCTTGTGCTAAAAATGTAGCTTCTGCTTCACTGTGCATCAGTAATAAAGTACAAAAATTTGCCATGCCTAGAAATAACAGCCTGCTTTCTAAATCAGCATGTACAAAACATCCTGTTCTTTTATTTAGACGATCTTGCAGATGCGGTAATCTCTTGAGTATTATTTGATCTGAAAGCAATTATTAAGCAGTGATTACAACACATCTGTACTGCTTATGGCCATATATGATTCATTTGACTAAGATAGACTGTTTCCTAACACGGTGAGACATTTCTCTTTCTGCTCAAATAGCCCCGAGGCAAACAACTTTTTTTTTTCCCCTAGTAGCAGTGAAGCCCTGTGAATGTTCACAATCACTAGATTGTGCTCACAAAGCTAGTTGGAATGGGACTGGGGAGGAATAATTACCCTTTTGAAACGTCTTTGTCCCCTTTGTTACCAATATTGTAGATGAAATTAGCCCTAACAGGAGAGCAGCACGGTCCTGTGCTTAGCATTAACCTGAGCCTGAAAACGTGAACCCTCTTCCACGCCTGCTGCTCTGCATGGCCTGCGTGACCTTCAGTAATTCATTTGCTCTTTTTCTGCCTCAGTTCCCCATGTATGAAATAGATATCCAGCTATAGCAAAGGGAACTTCATTCATATAGTCTGGATCTCGTCTTTAAAACTGACGGAAAATAAATGAGAACAAATACAAAGTCCAAGGGTTTGAAGGTTCAAAAGGAAAGAATAGATTTTGCAGGACCGTAGTTTCAACTGCACTTCCTCAACTACTTGTAATACAGCGGTTTCATTGAAGTGGTTGGCATTTCTTTGTATTTATTGTTTAGATAGTGAACATATATAAACAAAAGGTTTTGTGTGTAACAACAGCTACATATCTAGGGTGTAATTTATTTTAAGTAGATGTCTTTATTTAGTAAATTTTGCAACAGCCAATTTTTGGAAAATTTATCTTTTTACACTCTTTCAAGTATTACCTTCTGTGGAGAGTTAAAATCCATCACCAGCTTTGCCTGTGTATGATGCAAGTGTTCTGCATCTGTGCAAGATGCTTTTGGTCACATTCCTGGGATATGTCCGTGTCTCCTATAGCTTTTCTGTGCTCAGTCAGCATCAGAAAATCATTGAATGAGAGGTGCCAGAGAAGAGTGAGCAGTTTTTGTAAAGGGATGACACGTATCAAAAAAACTTACAATATTTCAAATCAGTGCCCTAACATTTGCATAAGCAAGAGTGAGTAATAGAAGCAGAAATCAGTGCTAAAAAGTCATTTTCACAGCACAGAAGGTAACCAGGGGTTTTTCCAGGGCTCTTTTCAAAGACAGGTGTCACTCAGTGTCACTCCTAGACAGGGGAGGCAAGGTCTGCCCCCCATCATACAGCTGCACAAACATCTTTCCCCTTCTCAGACACAATATTGTAGAACAGTACAAGATTCAGAAAAAAGCAACAAAGATACTCAGAGGGAGAGGAGAGTGCCCAGGCAGGAATCAGTAAGGGCTTTTCTGCCTGGAAAAGGCATCTGGGGCAGACTGTGATCAAGGTCTGCAAAACAAGGAGTGGCATGGCACAGATACAGATCAACTGCTCCTTGTCTCTTCCTCACCACAGTCTAAAAGGCATCAAATGAAATTTGTAGGTGGCAGGTTTAAAGGAGACAAAAGGTATATGGGTGTACACACAGAACAAATAGCTAATCTTTGGAAGTTCCTCCTACCACACGTAGTGAAAGGTAAGAGCTTGCTTAGGATTTAAGTGAAGCCTTTGGACCCCCAGGGTCTCTTGAACAAATCTCACAAAATTCATTTTCTTTTCCCTTTTTGCTAGGTTTTATGTAATTGCATTAAATTATGCTTTAGCTATTAGATGCTCTGCTAAGCCATGCCAGTTTGCTTTTTCTTCTACCCCAAAAATTAGTTAATGGGGAAGATCTTGATTCTGCTGATTATTATTATTAACAATTATAATAATAGTGAATGATATGTAATTTCTGAATATAAAAGACCTGTAAATTCTTTCTGCATTGCAAATGCTTTGACCTGCTAAACTGTCTAGGTCAACTTTTTTAAAAAATGAGCTATTTCTGTATTCACTGTAAGAAAATACTCTGTAGAACACATTTGTAATGTTTTCATTTTTCTGAGAGTCATCTATGTCCCATTATTTATTGTGTGTGTGTGTACATATATATGCAGTAAAAATACAGCTTTTACTCTCCTAACTCCCTTTAAAGTCATTGACTTAACCACTAATTTTGACTGTATGAAAGCTAGTGATCAAGATTCTAATCTAATTCTTAATATCCAAATAAATAATGCTCTTCCACTTGGATCGTGCATTTTCCTTTCTGTTTTACCTGTGGCATGGCATAAAGGGAATTCTTTACACACTAATAGTGGCTTCATCTTTCTGAATTGTAAAAAAAATATTTCCTAGAACTATGGCCCAATAGTCTGAGGCCTTCTTGCATGTCACTTTATCTATGTAATCTGACCATGTACTTCAGTTAATGTCTGTCCTATTTCTGTGACCCACTTACTTTACTAATGTTTGTAAAATAATGACTTTAGGTAACAATCAGCAGCAGTTGCATATAAATTACTTTAAAAAAAAAAAGAAAGAAAGAAAAGAAAACCCTATAGACGTTTACTATTGGCTTATTTTTTTCCTAAGGGCCAAGGGCTAGATGTTGTGATACCATATATGCTGAAGGAATTTGTTTTGAATTTGAGAGATCTTTAAATGACATCCTTTGTGTTGTCCTTTAAAATACAGGTTTTGTTTCAATACACACTAAAAATATAAATAGATCAAAAAGGCACAAAAATGTTATTTTATTTTACTAGAAAACACAGAAATTAAAAGTATCTACTATACTACTATGCTGCTTTCTAATTACTGTTATTCTGATTTTCTTTTTCTTTCACTTTTTCATGTGGCATCCTTGGTTTCTCTTAACCATGTGTGCCCAGAACAAAAAGCCCCAGACTCTGAACATGATTCATTTTCTTGACCATCTCCACTGTAGTCCAGTTGTTGTCTGTCTTTCAGTCAACTCTGGGTCTGTCCAGTATCTTATGGTTTAAACAGAAATAAAATAATAGCAAAATAATATGATTTTTTATTACTTTTGTTGTTGTTATTTATTATTGTTATTGTTGTTTTAGTTGTTGTTACTTAAGTAATATTGATATATTCAAATTCATTGTCTTAAGTTGGTCTGTTATATTATTTTTACACATGGCAGAGAATATTATAACGTACTTGCTCACTCAGACATGGTAGCTGATTTCACACTGTGATATGTGCCAACTTCTGCATTTGACATCAGTTTTAAACCTTTCCAGTTCAGAGACAGCTTACAACACAAGTTAAATGGATTGGGGCTTGTTTTTTTGGGTTTTTTTGTTCCTCAAGGTACCACTCCCCAGCACAAGAAAGATATGGACGTAGTGGAGAAAGTCCAACACAGGGCCACAAAAATTTTGAAAGAGCTGGATCTTCTCTCCTATGAGGAGACAGAGAGCTGGGACTGTTCAGCCTGGAGAGGAGAATCTCATTGATGCATATAAATACTTGAAAGGAGGGTACAAACAGGACTATTTCCAGTCCAGTGGAAGTAATGGGCACAAACAAAAACCACTTTGACCTTCTGGAAACACATTTTCAGAGTGAGGATGACCAAGCACTGGCACAGGTTGCTCAAGGAGATTGTGGAGTCTCTATCCTTAGAGATATTCCAAAGCCTTCTGGGCACAGTGCTGGGCAACTGATTCTAAGTGGCCCTGACTTGAGCGGTGGGTAGGACCAGGTGACCTCCAGAGGCCCCTTTCCATATTAGTGATTTTGTAAAAGTTGACAGAATTACAGACCTTTGCAAGGATTTTCATCAATTCTTCCCCTATCATGGAGCAAATTAATAATTTTCCCCTTTTTTTATGGGTTGGAAAAGAGTAATCTATAATGATAAAATACCAGCCAGCTTGCAGCAAAGTTGGGAATAGCATTCACCTCCTCTGAGTCCAAGGGCAGTGCCTTCTCCATCTGGTCAAACTGGTGTGAACACCAGCAAGAGCAATGGAGGATGGTTCTTGCCAACTATAGCATGGATGATGAACAAAGCCTCAGCCTAACAAGAGATGAAGCTCAGTCTAAGAGATGATCTGTTTTCAAAGAGGGTATTGTGTTACCTATGTATTCAAAGAATGCCTGTGCTGATATTTATGCACTGTGAAGCCACAAGAGCACGAGCAAAAATAGCTGGGTGTTCATTTTAAGGTCCTGTCATTTAAATGTCCCATTCTATTCCTGTGGGATCTACCAAACTAAGACAAAACACCACAAAGTAAAGAAATGGAACAGAAATGTGTGTTAATCACAGTAAGCTAAATGTGTTGATAAGGCAAAACTTGAAATACCTTAAGGTTGGATTTTTTTTTTTTTATTTTGTTCAGGTAAATCACTTCCAAAAATGAAGCAATAGCTACTTATAAACACATAGAAGTCTGTGACAGGCAGCAACACCATGTAGCAGAAAAAATGTAAATTATTAAAAATTCCATTATGTTATTTGCTTCAATACTTCTCAAGAAAACAATGTGACACTTATGATCCACTCATTGTGAAGTTCTTTGTGCTTGATTTCTGCTTTTCCATTGCTGACTTCATGTAAAAGCTGTGTTATTAACTGGCATGTCAGCCCCTACATTTGGTACATGACACACAGCTGAACTATTTGTTCTGAATGTTCTTTGTAAATTTAGCCTGTTTTCATAGAAAACCATTCCTGAATTGACACTGGCTTTCTCTGAAGATATCTTCCTGGTTTCTGAATGGATGATGAAAAAAGCCTCAGTCTAGCAAGAGATGACGATCAGTCAACTATAATTGAGACACCCAAAGCCAATCTTCTTACCAGCCCTCTACCAGAACCAGATTTTTGATAAGAGCTTCTGGAAAAAGGAGCCATAATTCCTGGCTGATAATTCTGCACTATAATCACTGAAAAATATCTGTGCATGCATCCAGCAGCCTGATCCTAGCAGGTCGCTCCCATCTGTCATGGAAATTGTGCCTATACTACAAGAGGGGGCAGATGGCAGCATGACCAGACATACCTGGTGCAGTTTAAATTTCACTAGTTTAGGTAACCTGGAAGCCAAGTCCAAGAAAATTGTGCTGCTCTGAGATTTATGGGCTCCACTTAAGGATCTGAACTGTTGCATCTTTATTTCTGTTGGTGCAGGATTGATTTGATCAAAAGTGGTTGATCAGACAGTCCTCCATGCTACATATCTGACCACAAAGTGTTCAGAGTTTCTTTACAAATACTGTGGTAAGCAGAAGAGGTAACTCTAGTTCATGAGAGGCCTAGTTCAGGCCTGTTTCTGGATTTAAGTGGTCAGGTCTGATTGAATGGCTTGCAGTCAGTACCTGATTTCTGCAGAGAAGAAGCAATAAGTTCTTGTTTAAGCCAATATGTCCTTTTTAAATCACCGTAGCAATTGAAATCTTTCACCAGGGAGAAAACAGGCAACAAATTGTCCCATTCTTTTTCCTCGTCCTTATGGTAAAGTGAGTTGCCTGATCTTTAGCAGAGATGTTGCTGGAGTATATCACAGTGTGGAAAGGTGAAATGTGTCTAGCAAAAGGCAGGGTAATCCATTCCAGACTCATGTGTAATGCAGGGGAAACAGGTGCAAACAATTGAGCTCGCTGTCAGTAAGCCACGGTGATCGCTTTTGATATCTTAATCGTTAGTTGATCCATGTGCAACATTGGCAACATCACTGTCATAGCTGACTGCCTTCTGCACATCTGTAAACCTTTTCTGGGTGCTTCTTGATGTGCGTGTGAGTCCATGAAGTCCTGACATCATGAGAAACTAAATTGGGCATGATTGCTGTCATTTCCGTTTTCCTGCTAGAAAACCAGAGAGTTGACAAATGTCAATAACTGCTAATAGCTCACTACTGTTTGTCAGATGCCACACAGGACAGGTGTGAAGAAAAAGCAGTGTGTTTCTCTGAGCACCACTCAGCAACCAGGTCATTTGTGAGACTGCTATCTAATTGCTTTTGCAGATAAAGAAATTGCTGTTTCTTCACTTCATGACCCCCTGGTAAACATTCAGCATTAAACATGTTCCCACTGTATCTACTGACCTCCAGCAAACTGTGCTGCAGATTTCCTTACAGGTAATAACAATAGTTTGAAAATAAGTTTAGCCCATAGAATAGCTTTAGGTGTAATGCTATCAGCCAACAAATTAGCCACTTCCTCTCTATTTTCCTGCAGAAAACATTAACACAATTATATATACCTAATTTATGATCTTCCCACAAAACATGACACTGAAACTACTGATACAGGCTGCTGTGGTGGGAGCTCCTGTTTCTACCTCCATGGGGTTATGCTAGCTTGAGGACAGAAGGTTTTTTAGAGAGTTCAATAAGGTCTGTGTATTCTGCCCATTTTAAACTTCAATTTAATTTTGAAACAATAAAATGGGGTTTGTATCTCTACACAGGGGTTTTTAATCTCTTGTTTGTGTTCACAGCAGGTTTTCACGTGAAAATTGTGTTGCCTCAGAAGGAAGGCTTGTTCATACAAAAATATAGTCAATGCTTTGTATGTTTCATTGATTTCATCAAGAATTGGTTTGGATCCCTATTTTACATTATGAAAGTGAATATTTTGCCTGGTTATGAGATATATTTCAGTCACTACTCAGTCAATTAGTTCTTAAATTATTTTGAAGCATTTCTTGAGAATAATACCATTTCAGGTCTGACATGCAATCTTTTATTTCATACTGTTAGATGACTGCAATATGTTTAGCCAAGCTTCTACATATCCCCACTGCATATTTCTTCTGACACACTTCTTAAGAAAGTTTTTCCAAGAAGCCAGACTACAGTTACTTGAAGCATTTGATTTTCCCCACTGTTTGATCCTCTGTGATTCACTGATTTATCTGAGGTAGGTAATCCCAGGCATCTAACATCTAAACAACACCCCACTGAAGGCTTCCATGAAGTTTTGGTATTTTCATAAATTTTCTAGAGAGTTTCTGAATCATGGACAGTATAACAAAGTTATGAGGAATATGGTTGGTACAGTACATCAGACTCAAAAAAAAAAAAGTTCTTTCTCTATCTATTCACCAACAAAAGATGCAGATGGGCAGATAAAATCTGCAATGATTTTCCCCTGTCATCAAAATTAATCAGAAAATACAGAGAAATGGTCCAGTCCAATTCCTTGTTAAAACTGTCAAAATCAAAAAAGGATTAATTGCACGTTGCCAGGCCTTTGCTCATCTCAATACCCACTGCATCCTCATTTCAAAGGTGTCACACAAGTTGGTTCTGTTTATGATTACATAGGATATTTAATTTCAGTTGTTTCACTACCAATGTACTGTGATGATAAGGAACATGTTTGCTTCACATAGGAATTAATAACAGAACAAACTTAATTCTGACAATGGTGAAGATGAGAAAGAGGCTGTGTGTGTTGGTGGCTCACCTTCTCTCTCCATGTAATACCATAGCAAAGAATGACAAAAATTCCTATGGCTGTACATAACCTATCTATTGCATTCTCCATACTGTTACATCGGCTTTGGGGAGGAGCAGCCAGACTTTATGGAAGAATATCCAACAGAGTAGTGGTGTTCTTCTTGTAGAGTTTGAAATCAGAACTGAATATGACTGTGAGCTATTATTTAGTCTGCCCTCCTTCTTCTACTCTAAGGAGGATCACCTAAACAAGGCTTGAGCCATGTTTTCTAGATTGTCCTAAAATCTTCCCATAAGGAAGATGTTTCCCATTTCTTTTCCTGACAGACTCTGATTAGAAAGAGATATACCTCGTAATAGCACTCAGATTCAAATAGAAGGTTAATTATAGCCCCTCATAAGATTATATCTCTTCCTAATTTACAAATCCAGATGGGATAGCTTTGAGTTTTAGAATTGATAACCCTTAGAATTTTAGGTTGCAAGTGGTGGGCATTTAAATTTCCACATATGTTATAAGCACTTATTTATATATATATGTATATGTAGACATAATATATATATTCACTTAATATATGTATGGTTACAGGTATGTATAATCAAATTAATTTACGTGTGATCAGTAGGATTCAATGCCTTTCTAAAGTCACTCTCCCTGTAAATACCTACAGTTACTTCTACTTCCTCCATCTTATCTTAAATAGATAACTTACTAGGTCTGAGGAGATATGTAATGTTTATGATTGATGAGTGACTAGCTCCTTTCATATGCCAAAAACAAGCAAGTCCTATCTCTGGGATGAGGAGATACAGCGCTTTCTTTCATCTAGCTTTCACTATCAACCAAATGTGGGAATGTTATAGGAGAGCACAGCTGCACTCTCATTAATATCCACAATGATCAGATAATCTCAATAATGAATTAAATTTTACTACTTTCCTTCAAAAATATGCACTTCCATTTCTAGTTTTTTCCTACTTTCTATTCAGGAATTTTTCAGAGATCCTCTGTCTTGACTAGGAATTTGCAAAGCGACCTCTGTGGTCCTAGGAAGCTCACAGCTTACAGTTTGAATGGAAAGCTTTAACTCTGGTTTTGTTTGACAAGTTTTCAAAGGCACAAAGCTCAACACACTCTCTCTTTTCACAAGTTATATGTTTTTATGTACTGCTATTTTTTCCCATTGGAAAGATTTAACTCCTAGTGGTAACCCTTTGGAGCACCTGGCTCAGGAGAGTAAAAGAAAGGAAAGCTTGATTTATAGAGGATGCCAGTGATTTTCATCTCGCTGTGAAACTTGGCTCTGTCCATCTGATGCCTTTTAAAGCACAACCATGTGTGAAAAATAATGAATCTTTATAACTTCCTTTACCTTTTAAAACAAAAAGGTAATGTATTTCTTTCAAAAGCTGACTGCTTTTCTTAGTCCTATATTTCCTTTCAAAATATATTGCTGTATACAGTATGGATCATTTAGAATGGATGTTGATAGGTAACCCAGTAGTACATCCTTCGTGGTTCTGTAATATCATAATTAAATACTAAAGCATTAGAAAAACGTATCTGAACAGCATGATTGACCTTTGAAAGAAAAGCCTTGTAAGACCAGAAAGAACTTATGTAATTATATGCAAAATTACAACCATATAGTCGAGGCCAGCTGTTCACAGTGACATAATGCCACGTGTGTATTCCACCTATCCGGTCACATCCGTCCTCTCCAAACTGTGCTGCAGTTTGCACCTAATCACATCTGCACTTTATATTACCCACAGTCCCCCAGTCTGCATCTGCCAGTAGCCCACTGGCTCTCACCAGATTCAGGAGGAGCCCCAAGGCAGCAGAGCTGAGGGAGGCCCAGCACAATAGGGGGTTTCTCCACCTGGACACTTAGATAATGGATATTAATGGGTTTCTACCAAGTATGTGGCCAGGGAAGTGTTCCTGGAGCCTGTGCTCTCTGCCAGCCCAGGGGCTGCTGGGGCAGGGCAGGAGAGAATTTGCATTCTGCAGCCAGGCAGGTGCAAAGCTATGTTTGCTCATATTTTGGCTGAAAATGTGTGGCAGAGCACATGAAGAGACTGCCAGCACGATGTATGTGACCATTAAGAGCCTGGCATAAGAAGAAGCCAGCATGGGCTGAACTGCACTACTCTCCTGCTGTGGAGAGGCGGGGAGCATTGCAGGCTTGAGGTCCACAGTCGGATCTATAAATCAGACAAATAAGTTTTTGGTTTGGCAGCCAGCTTTATCAGATAAACCCAATAATTCAAACTTACAGAGTAACATTTTTTGGCTCATTCAGCTACATGTACCAGTAATGAGACATAATGTCGATATAAGAAGTTGAGAGGGAAAGATATAAATGATAGATCAGATGTCTTCAACATAGATTATAAAGCTTAGTCTGGAAAAGAGGCAATCAAGGCAGTAAAATTGCAATCTCCAAAATCTTGTGTGATATGACGTTGAATGGAAAGCAAATGTTTGCTGTCACACACTATAGTAAAATACTGTGGCATCAATTAAAAATATCCGGAATTATACTCAAAATTAATAGAAGAAGTTTAGCCCTATCCCTGGTAAATCTCTAGAACATAATGGATGCTGAGAGGTTACACGGGATTAAGCACTGGCTGTACAACTCAGGGGAAAAAGCTCCATTGAGGGGTATCAGAAAACCAGATAGCTTGTCTAAGTAAGACCCTGAGCTGCAAAAATGCACTGAACTATCTATTTGCCCTATTCTCTTACATCTCTGTAACCATATGCCATTTGATGCTACTCAGAACAGAATAGTGGACTAAATTAGCCTCTGATCTCCTTGATACCTATATATTGATGTATATTCTTAATTGCACTGCAGGGAAAATGTGGGGGGAACAAAGCAGTTTAGCAGTTAGGTGGCATTTCCACCATTCTGTAGTGATATCTGGCATGTACTCAGAACAACAAAATTTTTTTCAGCACAATCAAACATGAGGAAATTACTTTCCAATTCTCTTTCAATCCTTAGACAATCCTTTGGCTAATTTCTTGAACACAGCCTCGGCATTTGGCCTATTTATATAAAGAACTTCCTCTCTGCTTTATCAGCTTGCTCAACCAGGATCACCACAAACGTCCAGAAACTCCTGTGTAGACAGAAAATGCCAAATACTTCAGAATTAAGGAAGCTGCACCATTGAACCAATAGAAAGGGTTCTCTTGAAATTTATCTGCAGGCCAGGTTACCACAGCCAGCTAGGCTTCTGCAATCATATGAGGAAGAAGAAATGATCCAAAACCTGCAAAAAGGTTGTCCTTGACTGCTATAGCCAGACTAGCCTTTACATCTGTAACTCACACCAAGGAGACTCTGGAAAGAATTAATTGCTCTGGAAGAAGCTGGATAAATCATGTTTTAAATTATTTTTGTGGGAAGGGAGCCCTTTAGTCTATTAACAAATGGCTTGCAATCTGACCTTGTATTCTATTTATGTATTAACTGAATAGTTTAATGCATTTCAGCTTTTTGTGAGTTGTTCCAAAACAGTCTGTCAATGGTTACATGAGTCATAGGTCATTGTCTCTGAGAGCCGATTGGATGATTGTAGGTTTTAATAAGACAAAATGTGAAAAATAGCACCCAGAGAATAAAGCGCTTGAAAAGGTCTGTGCCAAAAGATTAATCAATTATGGTGAACTGCTTTAGTTTTGAGAGTTACAGCCTCTCATGCCATCTGAGCACTCAAAACACATGGGTGACATGACCTGCAAATAACAGTTAACTGGATTCACCGCTTCAGCTTGGACTGTTTCATACTCTACAGACACATCTATTTTGGGTGATTTGGGTCAACACACAAAACGTGTTTCTTACAAAACAAATTTTTCATTTGCTTTAAACTGTTAAAGGCAGACAGTAAATGCATGGCCTTGACCGCAGTTGATCCAAGCTGTTTCTTCTTGATTCTCATTCAATGAAGAGCAGCTGCACAAGCAGACTAAGTTTAAGGAACACAGAAGTCCTGTTGCAGAACCACACTCCTGCATCCACTGCCATGCCTCGGATTTGCCCCTGACAAGCCCCAGAGGGACTCACACACCATGCAACAGGTGACTCAGCTCAGGAATCTCTCTCCCAGAGCCTGCTCTATGAAATCAGTGCAAACCAGACTTCTCCTTTTCATCATAGCAGAGACAAAAGAGCTCTTCAGTGGCCTCATCTCCTTTGCATTACCACATTGAGCTTGTTATTGCCGTACTTTTCCTTGCCAGCTTTGGCTATTCCTGCCCTTGATACAGAATATGGTTTTGCAATTTTAAAAGGGATTGCTGCCTGGAGCAGTTGTGATGTCGGTGTGGGCAGTGAACTCCCTAGCCCATCTGCAAGCCCTGCCATGGGTTGCCCTCAGGACCACAGCCTCCCCAAACACACACACTTTCCACAGCTTGCTCCCAAGACTCCCATGAGCCATGTGCCCACCTTGATGTTTGCAGCCCATGGTACCCAAGCCATTCTTCCTGTCAGCCACTTTGACCCTTTTCCTTCAGCATCCTACCTTAACTGCTTTCTGTCCTTGTGCCAGGGCTCCAGCTTGCAGGTGGTTATGAGCCTTTTCCTCTTGTACACAATGAGAACACTTTTCCAACAGGTCTTTCTCACTCTGCAGAAGGCTGCAGTCACTCGATACTTATTCAGTTATTCAGATTGACATATAGTGGGGACATCTATGTTGCACATAGACATCTATCTAATCACCAAAGTCAGATGAGATGAAACCCCTCTGAGTCTCTAAACTCTGGAGTAAAACTGTGTTTCCTGAAGGCCAAAGCAAGCACAGAGGATATACAGCCTCAGGGCCCAGGGCTTTGTTCAGCATGACCAAAGTAATCCTTCATAAATCATTATCTTAAAAGCAGCAGCAATGGGTTTTAAATCCTCATTCAAATGCTAAACATTCAGTTCCTTGCCTTAAATATTTGGTTCTTTGGCTTCTAAGCCATTAAAAAGCCTCTCTTTTAATGTTTCCTTCACAATTTTTGAGGACCTATAAATTTGTTGGGGTTCAGTTTAAATTTAAAGTAACTGGATTCTCATGAAACTCTCCCTGGGACTTTTAAGGAAAACACCAAATATCGCAACAGCAATCAGTCTTGAGAAGCAGTTGCTCTGCCTTTCAGAGGCATTTAACTCTCACATAAATCATGGCATTTGAACTGATTCTTTGACTCACTATTAGTGATTCCAGAACAAAAACCAGAAATGTAGTTGAAATTTAGGCCAAATCCACCACAGACTGAAGGAAATGGGTGTGAGATCACTTGCACCACAGTGAGGATCCCTGGGGCAGGCAGTGGGAAGGATGCTTGTGAGTGCAGTTAGAAACCACATCAGTTATACTGACTGTCAAATTTATCACTTTATTTATAACCATACCTAGACTAAATAGACTTTTTGTCTTTAAAGTTGATTTTTAGTACCTGTGTTGTCAGGAGTTGAATTTGAACACAGGGAAAGTAAATTGTCAGCAGTTTCTCAAATAAGAGAAAAAAGCACGAGTAAACCAACTCATTGACTATTCAAACCATTCATCTTCCACAAAATCATAGAATCATAGAAACATAGAATGATTTGGATTGGAAGAGACCATAAAGATCATCTAGTTGCAAACTCTCTGCCACGGGCAGTGGCACCTTTCTCTAGACCAGGCTGCCCAGAGCCCACATCACTTGGCCTTGACGGGACGTGGCATCAATAAATTCTCTGGGCAACTTGTTCCAGTGCCTCACCACCATCCCAGTAAAGAATTTTTTCCTAATTTCTAACCTAAACCTAGTCTCTTTTAGAATGAATCCATTCCACCTTGTCCTGTCACTACATGCTCTTGTTAAATGTCCCTCTACATATTTTCTTGCAGGCTCCCTTTAGGTATTAGAAGACCACAATTAGGTCACACTTAAGCTGTCTTTTCCAGGCTGAAAAATCCAATTCTGTCAGCCTTTCCTCACAGAAGAGGTGATCCATCCCTGTAAAAATTTTGGTGGCCCTCCTTTGGACTGTAACAGGTCAATGTACTTCCTATGCTGGGAACCCCAAAGCAGAACACCGCAGGAACCTGGGCTCTTGCCTGATTCTTGCCAGTTACACATAAAACCCTTGGGACTAACCTCATCTTTTGATGTGGAAAAGGAAACAGACACTGAGGAGGACTGTCCTCCAATCTCTTCACACTGTTCCATTCCATTTCACCATTCCATTTCACACTAAAAGACTTCATTTTTTTTTACATTATCTGGGATGTATGTGAGACAGATAATGCTGTGTGATTTTTTGTGTTCATTGCTTTCAGAATATTGAGTGAGTCTATGAAACACTGCAGCAAAGGGATTTTAACTTTTAAAGGGCCTTTTATTTACCGTCATTAAGTCATCCAGCATCCAAATGAAAGAGCAGACCACCTAGCCCCTCAAACAGTTGATATTTAATTAGACAGCAGTTGTCCATGTCCGTTAGATTGAGGGACAATTGGGATCTCCATTTGCCCTGAACACATCTGATAGGTGCAAGAGCTGAAAGTAGGACCTGACCTGACTTCCTGCTCTTCAGATCAATAGTTACCAACAGGTCAAAAAGACAAAACTCCAGAGCAAATTATTTGAAGGAATCTGCAGCTGCTCCTTGGAGCAGTTTGCCAGTGGTTTTGCTTGGGAACAGAAAGATAAGGAAGCTACAGCTATCACCAGTGCAGATGATTAGGTGATCAGGCATAGTAGACACACCTAAGGATAATATCACAGGGAAGTTACACTACTCGCAGGATTCATAGATCAAATATATCACAGATCAGTGTTCCTTGGGATGGATGGGACACTGGGCAAAGAGCTGAGGGCTTAATGCTGCCTTAGACAACCAGAACAGCTTTACAAGGACTTGCAATCACATCACTGTCTACTTCACCTTTGCTCTATATTTAAGTAGAAGAAATGTGTGGCTAAGTTTAGTGATCTCTGCAGGAATGCTTGGACATTTCCACATTTTCTCCTTAAATCTATTTTCCTATTGTACCTTTGTGCTCACTTTTATTTCGATTTTTGTTTTATTTTTTGAGTCAGCAGATCATATCCCTGGAGGTAGATTGCATAATTGTGAAATCATAGAGACCAGAGAAACAATCCCATAAGTACTCCCCAGGGCATAACCAACATGGAAATACAAAAAAATGTTCTCCCAAGGCTGGTGCCTCCCAGACAGTTATAGTCTTTAATGTTCTGTCAGCTTCTGTCTTGTACATAAACCATAAGACATACAATAAGGCCTCTTTGCATCATTATTTTGCAGCTGCTTTTATTGCTCCATCATTGACACTAGAACTTGAAAAGCAGGTTGGAAGTAAAAACATTCACAGTGGCTGGAAACATGATGGTTGACCCGACTTTCTCAGGTTCATAATTTTTCTTTATTCTGTAACTGGTCTTCAACCTGTTCAAAATTGTAAAGAAGTAAAAACTTCTCTGCCATGAGGCAAGGAGGACAGCAACAAGTTGAACAGTGCCAAGGAGTTGGGTAATCTTCTATTTTCATAGGGATTTCACCTTTTTTGTAGTGTGGTCCAAACACAGGCATGGAAAAGGAGAGGGGGGCACTTGCCTAAAAAGATGACTATACCTCACCTAGGTCTCTTCCTCCCCCTCAAGACATTCTATTTATTATAAGATTTTCCACTTACATAACAGAAACAAGTGCAATGACTCTGTTGAGACTTCTTTGTCCTAAGCCTCTCAGTGGTGAACATACAGGGGGCAGTGAGGATGCTCAGATGGTGTAGGTCAAGTCAGCAGGTGAAATAGAAACAAGTCAATAGGTAAGGAGCCATTACAAATAAGTCTGTAGGTAAGGAGAGTCTCTCCAGGCCCAAACAATGCTGAGACCTTGCCACCTTCTTCACTGCAGCGTCCTTCTGCCGTGCCTTGGGTTGGGGAGGGACATGAGGGCTGCTCAGTGCAGCAGGTGGCAGCCACCTCAGCAGGAGGAGCATTGTGAGAATTACCCTGGCTGCTGTGTAAAAATCCCTGAAACATAAACTCCTTTGTCCCAGCAGCAAAGCACCTTTCTGAAAGAAAAAAAACCCACACACTGTTTGCATAATTTTTGACAATCTAATTTTTTAAAATATTTCTGCAAAGCATGATTTATTTCTTTAACTCCAGCTTTGGACTGGAATTGCACTTTAAGTTCATGTTTCTCTATGCTTCTAATGGCTTTTGGCCATTACTCCACAGATGAAGCTGTAATGGTGACTATAAATACTTTCACTAACAGAGAATAATTTGGCTTCTCATGCCAGAAGCCAGGGTCTGCCCCTGAGGTACCTTTGCTAAGGTAAAACCCCTGCTCCCTTCCCACTCTGGGCTGATTGATTTCAAAACCTTCCCAAACACAAGGAGGGGGAGTTCTTTGATACATCACATCTATTTGCCACAGTGATCTGTCTTGTGACAAAGTAAACACAAGAAGATGTCAAAATGTCCTGCTTTCTCTGGTTAACATTATTCACAGTAGATACAGTGTTTGTGTGAGGGGGTGAAAAGACTTTAAAGTAAAAGGTAAAGTATAATCAAGGAAGGTTGGAAGGTTATTTAGATATATATCAGTTTAAGGCTTTTGATATAACATCATGATGTCAGCTTGGGTTAAACCCTTAAGATTGAGACTGGATATAAGAGGGCTAGCCCATCATGGAGAATGGGGTTTCCAGAGATCTGTAAGGTTAATCTAAATTATCCTGGAGATTAGCCCTGAGACAGTGAGTGGTTCCACAAACATCACCACTGCTGTCCCAGGAAGCCATGTGATACCTTCAAACCTCAGTTAGCATTTTCAAGGAGTCTAATCCCAAGCTCACTAGTGAGGAGAGGACATAATTTTATAGGTGAGGCTGTCACTCTCTCTTGGGGTGAGTTATGGGGCTGGGCTGGCAGTGGAACAGGAGCATACAAGTTACAGGTCAAGCTCTTCAAAGGCTGTCAGCTCAAGCAAATCCACTCTGCAAATTTAAAGCTCTTCATCCTGAAGCATCAAGCAATTTATTCTGTTTGAGAAGAGAAATAAGCTGTGACCCTGTTTCTGATATTTCTAGCTACAATCTTTGCCTTATTATAGCCATCATTCAACTACTTTGTGAGAGGTATGTAGCATCAGTAACACGGAAAATTCCCAGAAAGCTTTTGAGTAGTTACTCTGCATGTTGAAGAGAAAGATGCTAAACTATCTGCTCTTTTGACACCAGAAAGTGCAGATTGCTATCTGCAGAGGTTTGCTACACAGATTTAATTCCAGGAGGCTTTCTTAAAATTAACTTCGCATGCAGCTGCTGAACACAGGTACCCAAAAAATTACAGTGTCATGACTATAAGTGACATCTGTGTATGTCATTGCCCCCCCAGCATGTCCCTACAGTCCACCTGATACATATGGTTTTCTTAGTGCAATACAAACATTGAGTTTTCACTTTTCATCCCTAACTTACCTTATAAATTACATAAGGAAAGCCTGCATAGACATCAGATTCCAGTTGTGCAAATATTTGCTTCAGTGGAATTTTAAGTGAACACAGTGGATTCCCATTGTTAAAAGTAGATTTAAATGGATCTGTGGACACAAATAGGCTTGTACTAAATTAGGAAAACTTGGAGTACGTAGGAAGTGAAATGACATGGGCAATGTGAAATCATGCAGTGACTACAGCTAGATTTTAATTAAACATTCAAATAATATCAGACTACCAGGTACTTTCAAATCATGTTTCATTGATTATGAGCACTATCATGGTAAGAAAAATAACAAAGAGTAAGAATTCAAATAAAAATAATGTGTAGCTATGAAAGGATTATGAAAATATGGACCAGCGCAAATGCTCTGATTATTTTTACTTAATTGTACTTTTATGTACAATTATTTACAATTAATTACAATTAATTATGATTAATTACAATTAATTACAACTTAGTTAAATATACTTTTAAGTGGTGGAAGACGAATAAACAATGCATTAAAATTAAGGTCATTTTAAATTAAAAAAAAACATTTAAAACTGCTTTGAAGCCAGTGGGAATTTGTTTCAAATGCCTACAAAACTAGAGGCACATGTAACAGTTTTCTGTGTCATTTAACTTTCTTGTTCAAAATGGAAATTATGTGGGAATCAAGGAGTAGGGAAGTCTGGTTTTGACTGAAGCATCTATGGGGATGTGCTGTCTTAACACTGTTCCCTCTGAAATATTTTTTCCTATAAGAACCTCTCACACTATTGGTATTCCAAGTCTAGGAAAGAAGGGAGGTGACAGCCATGACCATCCAGATAGCCTCACATTTGCACCTCTTAGTCCTTGTTACCAACCAATTCTTAATTGTTAGCTGAAGTGCCTAAAGTTTTGAAACATGCAGACTTCATTTCTTTTTTCTGTTGAGAACTGAAATTGTCAAATACCACAAAAGAGACAGTTGGTCATATTTTCAGCTCGGTTTTCCAGATTCTAAAAATGTGGACAAGTTGGACAATCTTCAAGTAAACACAAAAACATTTCAAAGCACAGAGGTAGATCCAAACCAAACCAAGAGCCTGGATCTTATAGAGCTTTTTGTTTTATTGATGCCTGGATCCAGATTCAAAAATCTCAGTGAGCCCCATTGTGTACAAAGGGATGAACCAATCCCATGCCCAAATCACCTTTCTTTTCTTCTTCCTCCTCAAGCTGTGAAGGTGTTTGACTCTGAAACCAAGCACTGAGCATCACTCCTCATGTTGCTTCCCAGTTGTGTGGTTGTTAACAGTTGAAGGTAAACACAGATCCTTTGAGGCTTGGCCAGTGAAAAACCAAAGGTTTGAATAAATACTGTTGACTTAGCCATGATCTCATGAGACAGCAGATCTGTGTCTGCTCCGAAGGCCAAAATACTTCAGATGGCAATATGAGCTACTTTATTTTTATCAGTGAATAGAGTGGCAGTAAGAGGTTCAGCACTTACAGGATTAGTTTTTCAGAAGTAACCAGTAATTTGGGGTTCTCAGTATGAAACACCATACGCTTGATTTTTCAGGAAATGCTGAATATTTTAATTCTGAAAATTGGAATGTCTTAGTGTCTTAGAATTGCCAGTTTGTTTTTGTTTGGTTTGGTTTGGTTTTGGTTTGTTTTGGGTTTTTTTTTCGTTTTTTTGCTTTTAAGTGTCAAGTAATGATTTCCAGAAATATGGACGTGTTGCTGCAGTAGACATAATTTCTGTAAAAAATACAGTCTTCTGCTTTCTCACATCTCTGTAAGTGAGCATTTTTGTAAGAGATGTCTACACATTTCTTGAAAAACTCTTTGTTGATCAGTATTGTTAGGTTCAGTCTGACGGGTGAGCATCTGCATCAGCTGCTAAAGTACAGAATATATTAATAAAAAATAATCTGCTTCATAGGATCACAGACTTGTTTGGGTCGGAAGGGACCTTAAAGATCACCTCGTTCAAACCCTCTGCCGTGGGCAGGGATACCTTCCATTCAACCAGGTTGCCCGGAATCCATCCAAGCTGGCCTTGAACACTGCAAGGGATGTGGCATCTATAAATTCTCTGGAAAACTCGTTGCCGTGCCTCCCCACGCTCGGAGAGAACAATTTTTCCCCGATTTCCCGTTTCATCCCGCCCGGATTCCCCGGGAAGGCCGCGGGAAGGCGGCGGTTCCGCGGGGACACAGCGCCATCTGCCGGCCGCGCTGGCACTGCGGCGTCTGAGGGGTAGCGCCGGGGCCCGCGGCGCCTCCGGCCTTCCCTGGGGACACGGCGGCACCGTACGGAGGGCACGGCGGGACTCCGCTCGCTCCCGGCGCTGCTGCACGGCCACCAGCCCCCTTGTCGCTGGATCAGTGTAAACAAAGCCAGGGAAGCCTCTGGCCTCCGAGAGCAAACGTGTGGGAACAAATCGACTGGACCAGGAGAGAAGTCAAAGAGTGCTGGTTTACGAACTGAGGGTCCCACTGACCAAAAGGGTTTCATTTGCAGATTGTAACCACAAAATAAAATTATTACCTGGGTTTACAGGCTTTTGTCAATTACATGCCCTGCGAAAAGTACTGAGAAGGTCTCTAGTGTTGGTCAATTTGCAATTTTCATCTTTGTTAATTTATGCTCCCCTTGTTTCACTGCTGCAAGCAGTTAGACTGTCTTTTCTTACCAGTACTCCAAGAGGCCAGACAGTACCTCCAGAAATATAGAATAACCAAGAAAACTACTGATTATTACCCAAAGAAAAAAGAAAATATAAAAAGTTCCCCTATTTCTTCTGACATTATTCTCAGCAAAAAGAATGCTGTGAGAAAGGCTTTCTGGTGCTTGAACTGGTGATCAACTAGCAACTTTCGGCATATAAGAATCATAAGCATTTTGGGTTAAAAGGGACCATAGAGATCATCTAGTTCCAAACCCCATGCCATGGGCAGGAACACCTTCCGCTAACAAGTTGCCCAGGGCCCCATCCAACCCAGTCTTGAACACTTCCAGGGACAGGGCACCCACAACTTCTCTGGGCAACCAGTGCCTCATCACCCCCACAGTAAAGAATTTTTTTCTACCATCTAATCTAAACCTGCCCTCTTCCAGTTTGAAGCCATTCACCATTCGTCCTGTCACTACATGCTCTTGCAAATAGTATCTCTCAGAAACAAGAAGACACTTAGTGTAGACAATACTTAGTGATATTTAGAGCTAATGATCACTGTGTATTCATCGGAAAGCAATGTTGGGCCTCAACCACACATCTATCCGCAGTGAGCCCTGTTGTTGTCTGTATCCATGTCACTCCTTTGGCAGCAGTGAACTACAGCTTTCTTCAGAAGGTGTTCATTTCAAGTGTGGGAACAAACTGAATGCAGGGACTGACTTAGTCCTTGACATTACATGCGAGGATATTATAGATCTCAGTTAAACTGTTAACAAAGAATCAGATTTTTTTTGACAGTTAGCCATTGCAGCCTTCTCTCAGAATGCCTGCCTGAAATAAAGTCCTTCAGAAGAAAAAGATAAGAGAATCTAGATAAGATTTTAAAATTATTTTTACCCTTCCTTTTTTTTTTTTTTTTTTTTTGGCTCCATATTCTTAGCCATAATTATCTGTGCTGGTTATACTAACTGCATCAGGAAATACTTTCATATTTTCATGCATTCCTTGCAGCACCAGAAATGTACAGGATCATACCTGAAATAAATTCTGCGAAAAAAGCTTGGTTAAAAACTTAGTTAGGGCTTTAAATATAAGGGCTTTATAATATAAATATCTGGATTTGACATAAAATCTAAAATTGTTTTCTGTTTTCTCCGGTCTTTCCAGTTATAGCTGGTCTCATGGACTCTCCAGAGGAAAACCATTCACTGGGATCTGCTCTGCCAACAGTCACAGAGGGATGAGAAAAATTGGTAACATGCTTGTTTGTGTTTTCACTTGAGAGGATGGAATATAGCATTAATCTTTTTTGGTACTTCATGTGTTGCTGATATTGCACTGTCAGGCTATATTAAATAAGTCAGGCACAGTTTAAAGAGAGATTAATATTTTCATTGTTTGACTGGTTGATAGAATTGTCAAGTGCACCAGGGCACTGGCAGGTGACCAGACTTTCCTTTTGTTCCTTTGCTGCAGAATAGCTTTGGGACACTGATCCCGGAGAATTTCAGCGATAAAGTGATATTTGTCTGATTTTTCAGGTGAGAAAGATTTTCCAGAAGTCCTTCTCCTTTCTTCCTTGCAGCACTTCATCACTTCCCCAGTAAATTTCCCTGCTCTCTTGGACTCCTTCCAGCCAATTTAAGCCACCACCATCATAACAGCCTTTTTCTGTGTGGCAGCATGAGCAGTTGCAGTGTCTGGGACATACTTATTCCTATTTGGTATATTGCTCTTACTTCCCCTTGCTGTCTCTGCTGAACAACCTCAGATGCTGGTGTAAGGCAGAAACCTGAATTGTCCTCAATCTATTCATTCCCGGTTTCTCTCCCCAGCCCAACCTATCCTGCTGGGGAATAGCAATCCTGGGGCAGTGATCACAACCACTCCCTCACAGCTCTGTGCAGGGCACCTTCCAAGCCACTGTCATAAATCTGGGGTCCTGCCAGAGGGATTGCCATTTGCTGCATGTGGAAGGTTAGGAAGATGCAAAACATTTTGGTAAGGCAGAAGCCTAGGAAGGAATTTGAAAGAGAAGAATGTGGGCAAGAGATCAGGAATTGCTATTTGAGATATTTTACAACTTGAAAACAAAGGAGCTTAGATAATAACCAGTGACAAGCTGGATGCCCTTTCTAAATGCCAAGGATAGTGTAAGTCCTCACCACTAATACTGTCCTTCCAACTCTGCTCCCCTCCACTCCACGTATGCACATATACACACCTCATATAAGATCATATACATACACATAAAATCTCACCTGATTTCAACTATGGCCTCTGTGAAGAAGGATCTTCTACAAAAATGCTGAAGACCTGGTGCTCTGTATTTTTGAAAGAGTGCAAGCTCCAAAACACTATGTTACAAGACCAAGTCACTTTGCCCTGGTGTAATGTTATGAACTTGATAGCCCATCCAGAAATGAGACCACAGTAAAAGGAGGTGATGCTTTGTTTATGTGAAAGAATATTTGTACTAGGGACCAAATTTTTATATGTATATAATCAGTCCTAATAGATCACTATCAAACTAAAGTAAACCTCTTAAATGCTCAATTTGTGCATGTGTAAATGAAGCTCTGCAGAAAGGCCTCAGGATAGAATGAAGTTTATGAGATTGTAAATGAGCTCTATAAAACTGTTTGGAAATGAAACAAAGAGTTGTTTATCGGTTGTTGTACACAAACCATCATCCCTAGCAAGCATCCTGGGACACCATACATTTGGGATTTTTTAGTTCGGAAGGAAGAAAATGTGCAATTCCTGTGTTTCAATACAAACAGACCCTTTTCTAGCATATAGTTTGCTTTTGAAATATACTGGAATAGAATATGCTGAAAGTGTGAAAAACAGTGGATCAAGTTCAGTTTGTGTCAGGAATTAAAATGTTGGTGAAAAAAATCCATATTGTGTCTTAACGGTCATGATTTGTGACTCCTTTTTTTTACTATATAATGTTTTGTGGAGATCAGAAATCACTGGGACTATTTTTCTGCATCCTTAAGATTTCCAGCCTTGACTCTGCTGTAGTTACCCTGCACTAAAATATCATATACTTATTACTCCTTCTGCATGTATGTAATTTCTTTATAGAGAATTTATGTCATAAATTAACTCTCTGAAGACCAAAGATTCATTTTAGAATCATAATAGGTGTGTGCTATGATCACAGTTACCTCTGGGGTTTTTGTACAGAGTGAATCATACAATACTCAAAAGAAAGTAATTGTACTGGTCCTTTATTTGTGGTCTTGAGAAGCAGTGTGCCAACCCTTCCAGGCACTCATCTTCCTTTGTGTGACCCATTTTTTCAAGCCTAGGAAATTGGTTTTTACCTCACTTCATATTCATAAGCTGAGCCTCTCTACAGTGCCTCTCTTATAGCAGGATCTGTTGATGAAAACTGTCATAATAAGTCGTTTTGGCATTTTTTTTTTTTTAGAGTTTGCACCTGTTGAACTGTTGGCAAAAATTCAGTTAAGATTGAAAATAGAAAAGAAGTATGGCACAGATGTAGGTTGTTGGGGTTAGAACAAATACTGATCTTTACACTCCAGAAGTCTAACCTCAGCCTAGATGAAGTATTCTTTAGCCTCTGATTTAATTTTCACAGATCTGTTTTTGTAAGAGTCATGGTCTATGGAAAAATCTTTAAAATGTAAGTGTGCATCTATCCATATTAAAATACATGCATGTGTTTAAAACACATACAACTATGAAGAGCTTGTATCAGACGTCACAATGGTTGAAAATCTCTATTTTTCTTTCTCCTTAATGAACAGACCACAGCTAACGAAGGGGAAATATTAATTTATCTATATTTACTACAAGGGAATCAACCAAAAATGTTCAACTAGTTTTATATTCAGGAACTTTCTTCCAAGAAACAGATATAACAACAGATAAAACAACAAGTGTTCAACAAAAGTCATTGTAAAGGGCTGTCCCACAGCCAGAGTTTACAGCCTGATTTGTTAACACTGCCAGAGCTCAGGACTTCCCCTTCTGCCCCAGCCAAAGTGTCAGGACTTTGCACCTGGGATTTCTCCCACAAGTGCTCCATAGCTGCCTGGATCCAGAAGCAAATTGGTTTGTGGCAAGATCTTGCAGGCAGGAACAATGTCCTGATAGTTTCTTGTGCATACAGTCTAAAATGTTTCCTCTGTACCAAAATGCAGACAAACTTAACATGAAGCAAGAGACTTGTTGCAGGACAAGTTCAGATTTCCATATATCCTAAAAATGATCATTTTTTTCACTTTGGCGAACAAAATGAAAGCCCTTCATTACAAGATGAATTCATTTTTCTTTTAAAAAATTAAAAGCTTTTCAGCAGGATTGGTAAATAAGATCTCATATCTGAAAAATGCATATTCTGGCTTAGGAAAGTAGGTTTTTTTCCTTTCAATAGCTGGTGTGTTCTTACACACAAACAGCTTGAGCTAACATTTAATTAGGTAAATAGAACATTAGTATTGGAGCAAGAGAGGCTGGTCAAGCATTCCTGACTAAAGACAACCTCTTAGACACTGACCAGAAATGAAATACTTCTAAATGTGGATAAATGCAATATGAGCTATTACATATGCAATATTATTTATTGTTCTATTTGAAGTTTGGATAACAACTGTAAAACGTGTGTGTGTACATATGCATGTACTTAAAATATACAGTTAATGAAATCAGGATACAAATGTTGCTGCTGATCTCCATACATACAGATATATATAAAATGGGACAAGCCACAGCACAGTCCTCAGGTTTTCCAGACCTGGATCGAGATCCAAATGCTGTGGCTCGTGCCCACCCCTACTTCTTTTCAAGGAACTCATTCATCAGTGGTGTGGACATTTCCCTGGACTTTATTTTAGCTGCCAGAGATTTTTTGGCATTTTATAATAAGACTAATTGCAGTGCATGTGAGCCCCAAGGAATGAAGACACTTCTCTGCTTTAAAATTAGTAGCTGTGTCTGCCAAAGAGACATGCAGAAATATTCTGGAGGGCAGATAAAAAGCTCAATGAGAGTTTCCAAGGCCACACAACAGAGTTCTGACTTTTTCAACTTAGCAAATACTATTTCCCAAAATGCTTGTTTTCTTTTTATTTCTATGGGGTGCTGCAGTACAAAGAATTAGAGTGAGCAATTCTTGGACTTCACCACTTGATTTCCTAGGACTCTTATGAGCTTTAATCTCTCTCTTACTGAACAGCAGGTCTTTTCTTCATTGTTTTGAATATTAGCTCCTTGGCTAATAAAATTTTACAAGTGATTTTTGAAAACAAACAATACTATATTATCCCTTTTTTCCAACTCATGAAATAAATATTCCATCAAAGAGACTTTTATGTTTCACAGTGGCAGTTCTCAAATGACCAGCATGGTATCATGTTCAAAACAGGGCATGGTCCATTTTTACAGTAGATTTACTCAATCACAGTTACTAATCGGATTAGTACTGCTTTTATGTCTGACAAATTTTTAAAAGTTGGGGGTCATTAAAGCCCTTGCACGTATAGAGAGCCTGTGGTGCTGGGCTGTGTTTTTCCAGTTAACCATTTGTGCTTCGAAAAAAATTGAACTTCTTTTTTTAATGCATATAAAAGCTAAGTTGCTCTTTTAGACTGCAATGCCACTGAGAATTCAAATCCATTGCTTGACTTAGAAAAGCACATGCTTATATATGGAGTTGAGAAAGAACATCAGTTTGAAAGGTAGTAGAGTTCTAGGGAGGGACTTTCCCCTGCTACTACCCAAAAGAAAATCTTCTCCTTGTGCTTTGCTCTTCCAACTCAACCACACCCAAGAACAAACCCTTACCATCTGAATCGCTGCTTTTGATATTACTTCTTCACAGTTCCTGTCAAAAACTCTAATAAAAAATATTAGGGTTAGAATTTGCTGTCATGAGCTTGAAAGCGAATTCTCTAAGAAGTTGAGAAGAAACTACACGTACCATCAAAGGGCTAACTTGGCCACCAAAAGACTAGGTTTTGCTCAAGAGGCTGAACTCCAGTGACATTAGAGGGTTATTCCAGTTCTTGCACGAGGAAAAATACAAGCCTTTTTGGATGCTAGCTGTGCATCTCCCACTCACTCCAGCTGGTCCTACGAATTGCATAGGAAAACAACTACAAAAATTTTACATATAAAACTATAGGAAAGTCTAATATCCTCCATCAGACAGTTGGCATAAAGCTCAAGAAGAATTAGACCTGTGTCAAAAAAGGAAGCAGAGAAAGCAGAGAAAAACAGGTAGAAAATTAAGCCAGAACTTTCATTTCTTCTGGAAATTCCTCCCTGGAGCTCGAGACAGAAGGAGAGAGCATGTAATACCCTTTCCAATAGTTAGTGCAGCATTAAAATGGTTGGAGTAGCTCTGACTGGCTCATTGCTGTACAGGCAGAAATGGAATGCAAAATTGTTAAGAAACATACTAAATGCTCCAGATGTCATACAGAGCCAACAGCAATGAACAGTGCCTGTCTTTACTTGGAAGTCAAATAGATTTCAGTTTTAAAAGACTTCCAAAATACTACCACAGGAGCTGATATTTGCAAATACTTCCACTGCTGTCTCTCCCAAATGCATGCAAACAAGCACCTTTCATAGAGTTATTAGAGTAGCTTAGTAAGCCTTCAGAGTATAAGCAAAGATTAGATGTCTTAATGGAACTTTTTTCTTAAATAAAATAAGGTATTTAATTTTTTTAACATTAATCAATTATGCCAGAATTATTCCAGTAGAAACAGATGCACTAGAATAGAAAATAACTAAAACAAAAATTGAATGAAGTATGGTCTGTGTTTACACATGCTCTCTATAAATATTAACATCATGAGAAAGTGAATGGGTTAGCATCAGCTAAGTCAGGAAATGATCAAATTAAGTTTACACACCATAGCTTAGACTGTGTCCCCTGGGTACATGCATTGCTGTGAGATCTTTTATATGATATCATATGTCATTTTCCAAACCATGAAGTGCAGTAGCATGCATTTTTTAAAAAAAAATATAGAATTCTTATTACAAATACATATACAATGGAGCCTTGCTGCCTGTATGCCAAGTCTTCTTTGCAAGGGAAAAGCAAAATAAAGATAAAAAACTAAAAGCTGAGGTCTCCTTTGCAAGATTGCAAAGCTCTGTTTATCTGTAGAGTAACAATAGCATATAAATATAAATCTAGTTTGCTATTCATTAACTGAGCTATTAGGTAGTCTGTGGAAGAGATTATTAATGTAATTATGTGTCCCTTTAATGGTCATGATTCATGTCTTCTCAGTGGAAATCAGGAGAGGAATTTTTCATTTGTTCTATCCCAAATTGTTAATTCCTCGAGAGTTCAGAGCAGAATACCAGATGATGCCTACAGAGATTCTACAACTATTATTAATTCTTCAACACTTCGTAAATTAGTACAAATAAACCGTACAGAGCAACACACTGGCAGAGTTATACCTTCAATAATAATACCTATTAACATGAGTAATAATATCTATTAACATGAGGCTGCTACTATGAAGACACTGCGAAATACTGTATAGATTTTGAATAATGTATGTCATAAGGTCATATCATAAGGCTTTTCAGCAAAATTAAGTCTCAAAGACCTTTTGCCATTTATAAGCAAAGGTAATTTTGTTGAATTAACAAATAATCCCAAGTAGGAAAAAAATACTAACTTCTGGCAGTGGCACAACAGGTCTTCCAAAGGCTACTATTGAACAAGTTGCTAAACACATGAACAAAACCTCCTGGATAAGTTTGTTTTAAAGGAAAGCTCACAAAATATTAAATTGATCTCTGTTGTGTTTTGTTGGTACAAGTTCTTCCACATATTAAATCCTCAATCCTCATAAGGCCTTAAGGCCTCATGTGAGAACACCAGCACCATTGCATGCTGTGATCAAAGGGCAACTTGACCCAAATAAATAATAATTCCTTAAACCAGGGTATGCTGAGAATGATTGTAATCCTGAAGACTCGGGAGCTTTTATTTAGGGGCACAAGGAGTAGGTTTCAGACAGAAAGTCACCAGAATTTAGCTGTCTACTCTAAGCCAAGGTCATCTTAAACTTTCAGAGTAATCAATGGAGACCTAGTCAATGCAGTCAATGAAGTCAGGAGAGAATTCCACCTTCTCCTAAGATAAATAAATGAAGGAGGCATTGACTCTCCTAAAGACAGATGTTGAGAGCTGTTTGAGATGCTCTAGGGTACTTGGTACACAACGAAGGGAGGCTGCATCCAAGACCTACAGAAAATTTTTGCCCTTCAAGAGCAGCAAATGATAGCCAGGTGAAATATCCTGGAGCATCAAAAATGTCAGTAGATGTACATGATTAGGCAAGAAAATCCCATCTTTACTGGACAGTGAGTTGAAGAGCTCCCTATGGAGTTATGTTTGTGGACTACACAGCTAGTGTACATATGCATTCACTGGTAAGTTTAAGTAGACACCTAAATCCCATGCATTGTGTCATTTCCATATTTCCTAGCTAAAAGATGGATGTCCACATACTTCTGACTGCCTTAGTAAACTCACTGAGAGCAGAGAAGGGTATAACCTTAGGAAAAGTTATTTGCCAAGCACTTAACAATGAGGATCCTCAGAGAAGAAAAACACTGAAAGCATTAACTTAAGCATTTCATGTGCTTGAACTCTTGACATGTTACTAGTCACACTGACCCAGTTAATTTATTCTTCTCAAGCAAAAATAAACAAACAGAAATCCCTGGGTATATAACAAGAAAACACTAACAGTATTCATCCATTTCCAGAAATACGTGGCATAAAGTATTGGCAGTAAAAATTTACTATGAAAATGGTCAAACAATTTGGGCATAAAAAATTACCCTGGGAAGGACTTCACTTCTGATTCATCTGTTAGGTTGTCTTTAACTCCGAGCAGCAAGCCCTACAGTAGCACAACACTCTTCCATCAGCGGGTCAGGAGGAAAGGCATATTCCATGCGCACATCACTGACCCAGACCTCTGGCCAAAAGGGAGTGATATTGATGCACTCTGGAGCAGGTTTATCTGACTCTTAATCAGAAAGGCATTAGACTGACACAAGGGTCAAAGCAGAGAGTATAAAATGCACTCATATAGGAGGGATGTCCGTGATTTCCAGAAAAGGCTTGGAAAAAGAGAGTCTGTGGCATTTCCTCTAATTATTTTTATGACCATGTTGGACTTCAAAACAGCAGCTCAGGAAAAGAAACAGTGAAGTAAAGTCTTGACCCTACTGAAATCAACTGGAATTATATTACTGACCTCAGCAGGACAAAACTTGACCCTTTTTTAAGCTTAAAAGAGTGCCTGCTTGTTTTGAGCATATAAATACTATAAGACGGGCAGGGATTAGTCAGTGAGACTAAGAAAGCTGCCTCTGACTTCCTGTACAAAGCAGAGGTTGTCAAACCAAACACATTGGCTTAGCTTGCTCCTGCTGCATGTTTTCCTAGACTCTGTCAGGGCTCTGGCTGCACAGCCTGGCTTCCATTGCCCTGAGCAGCCTCACCTAGGACACACACACACAGACCTTCTGCCCATGGCCTCGGGAGCCCATTTAAGTTTTGCTGTGGGTTTTTCTGAATAGTTACCAGTTTGTGTGGTAGGAATCTTTCTCTCCAACTCTATTTTTAAGTGTAGCTCCTGCATGGACATCAGACCTGGGTGATAGCCTACGTTTTGCTCCTGACTGGTGTTGCTGGCTGGACTTTGGCCCTAAATCATCATTTTAGCTTGTCAGAGACTATCAGTTGAAACCCAGAAGCAGGACCCTGTTCATGGCCTGTTTTCTAAGAGTATTCATCATTTTTCATCTGCTATTCTCTTTAATTTCTGTCTCCCTAGTAAGATATAGCAGCTCTGCAGAGAAGGACCTCAAGGTCCTGGTGAAAAACAAGCTGGTGTGCTGGTGGACAACAAGCTGTCCAAGAGCCAGCAGTGAGTGTGCCTTTGTGGCCAAAAAGGCCAACAGAATCCTGCTGTATGTTAAGAAGAGCATTCCCAGCAGATTGAGAGAGGGAATCCTGCTCCTCTATGCAGCCCTGGTGAGGCTGCATGTGGAGTGCTGTGTCCAGTTCTGGGCTTCCCAGTACTAGAGGGACATGGAACTCCTGGTGCTGGTCCAGTGAAGGGCTACAAGGATGATTAAGGGACTGGAGCATCTCTCATTTGAGGAAAGGCTGCAAGGGATGGGCCTGTTCAGTTTCAAGAAGAGAAGACTGAGAGGGAACTTTGTCTATGTACACAAGTGCCTGAAGGGGGGTGCGTCAAGAGGCTGGATCCAGGCTCTTCTTGGTGGTGCCAAGCAATAGGATAAGAAGTAATGGGAAGAAATTGATGCACAGGAAGTTCACTGGAACAGATTGCCCAGAGAGGTTGTGGAGTCTCCCTCACTGGAGATATTCAAGAAACTTCTGGATGTGATCCCCTACCTTGTGTTCTAGGATGACCCTGCTTGAGCAGGGAGGTTGGTTGGACCAGACAACTGACTGTGGTCCCTTCCAACCTTATGCATTCTGTGATTCTGTAATGACAAATTTCAGTAGCCTCATTATGTGGAAAACTCACTTCCAGAGCTAGAGCTTCACTTCCAGGTCCTGTTCCTGCATGCCCAGTACTTGCAATGGACTGCAGGTAAGCATCTTTTAGACTTGTGGTGAAGAGATGGGACAAGCTGGTGATAAAAATGTGCTTACTTTTAATAGCCCTCAAATAATTTATATTCTCTGGGTTTATGTTTGTTTGTTCCCCACCCCTCACCCCCATCCCCACAGCGGCTGAGTAAACCCACATAATCTCTTAACATCTGCTATATCTATGGCAAGAGCTTTCATAGCATATGTGTTTCCTTTTGTTTTAGAAGTGGTGCATCTCTTTTATTAAAAGCTCCCTTCTTGTATCACTACAGGTAAGTAAATAGTGAATGATTATTTCCTTTTCTAATTTTGTAGACCTGTAATATACCACCTTTCAGTTCTCTCTAGTTGGAAGAATTTTGATACAACTTTTTCTTTTCTCTGAAAGTTGTGAAATAGCTTTGATCATCCTTGTCTGTCTATAGAATCTTTTGTAATCATTCTTTTTTCTGAGATGGGGAAATAAGAACTGCATTTAGTATTTGAGGTCAGCACATTGTGAAATTGTAGAATGGTGCAGTACTGCTGCAAAAACAAGCCCTTCATAAAAGCGTTGAGAAACAAAATTTTATCTCAGTTTGGAGTTCAACTGCAGCTTTTCCAGCTCAAAGAGAGGTCAGCCTACTTAAATTATTATCCCATTCAATCAAACATCTGTTCAACCCTTGATCTGTCAGACCAAGTCTTGGGTAATAGGGGATTGAAAGATTTCTCTAATAATCCAGAGACTGCTGAATAACCTTAGGATAATTATAATTCTTCAGGTAAATCCAAACTCTCAACCCGTGTTTTTGTAGCTAACCTTCACTGCTTAGCTGCTGATGTGTTTAAGCCCATGAGTTAAATACCTCACTAGAACTTCTCTGGTAGTTTGCAAGGTACACTGAAGTTCTTGTCAAATGGAACCAAAACAATTTAACTACAGAATCAAAACAAGAAAGCTAATAATTCCTTATCTCACAGTCTAACTGACTTAAGTGACAATGATGCCACTTTTTCCACATGGCAACTTTTCTTTAAAAATTTGGTGTTCAAGTTTCTGCCACCTGATCTTTTTTGGGCAGACACCACTTAAAATGAACAGCCTGACTTGATAGGACAGGGTGGGTTGAAAACATGCCATTACCTGTGTTGTAAATTTCTGTGGATAAAAAGAGAAATTCTACTGCTGGCACTCTTAACCTCCCATCTCTGTAAGCCAAGAAAAAAAGAAAACCCTGACAGTTAGAGGGGGAGTAGAGAGAGAATGGAGTCATACAAAAAGTTGATTAAAAAAATTTAGTATCTGAAATTATTTTTGTCCCTCTGTTGCATTCCTTTCTTTATTAAACACTTAGAGAATTAAATCTCAGAAATGGAGAATGCTTTCTTCACAAACCTACCTTCTGATATTATTACCATGCAAGGAAATCACCATACCAATGCCCTGATGCCTATTTGAAAAAACTACAAAGTCTTTTTTAGCAATTCTGCTAAGAATGTGTTTCTAATGTAAACTGTTTTCAGATGAAAATAGTGCCTAGATAAAGACAATCAACTGCACGATTAATGCTAGAACTGCTGGTTAATAGTTTATGCATGAGAGAGATTAGTTGGCAGGCAACAGACCAAGGATGTCAAGGAAGGATTAGGAGAATGAAAAGCAGCCCCCACACTTATGGTTGCTTTTAAAAAACTGCCCCTCCCAGCACAGCAACAACTATCTGTTTTCATTATATATATATATATATATACATATATATATTTATGAATGAGTATTTTGTGTTGCTTTCTGCTATTTTTGTTGGTGTCACATTTGCTCTGTTTGTTACACCAGAAGACAACATTGGCAGAGGTACTCTTTTTCCAGTCAACTACATTGCCTAGGGTACTAAAGGTAAAACACTTAGGACAAAATAAATGCATATTGTACAGACATATACAAACCAGGCTATAGGAACACAGAGGTCAGTGGCTCTGGGGTCATGGACTTACTGACCAAAACCAAACCATACACTTGGGCCAGTGAAACATTGTGGGAATATTTTGGGTGAAGCCCAGAGGCCTTTATTCACTCTTAGACAGCACCACATCCACAGCAAAAAACTCTCTGGGCCCAAGGTGCCCACTAAGCAGCTCACTGGAGTAAACTAATGCCTCCCATTAGAGGGGTTTAAAGGTGGTCCCCAGGTTCCTGCCCTTGCAGCATGGTCATTCTGCAGCTCTTGTGGACACCTACAAACATGGAAGGTGTGACTATTTAACCTCATTCTGTGGGAAGTTAGGGGAATAGCAGTATCAGGAAAGGTTGTGTGATACAGCAACAACATATAGGCTGAGATTTCCCACAAACCATTTAAATGAGGAAGACTACATCAGGCTTTTCTAGTAATACTTAGGTGTTGACAGCCTTGTAAAAGCTACAGCTCTTTCTGGCAATTGGGTTCCTTTTATGTTTCCCAGTTTTACCTGGAAATGCTAAGTACTGTGGCCTGCTCATGAGTCACAGTGCTACTTCAGGATCTAGGAGATTTTCTTGGTGTGTTTGTTTTTTTCAAGTTCTCACAGCTCAAAAATTCCAAGCCAGGAACATTGCTGAATGCTGTAACTGTAACAGGACTGCATTTAGGGAATTTTCACAACCACTCAAGTGCTTCTATGTTTCCCTGCTTCAGTAGGAGGATTGGACTACATGATTTTCAGAGGTCCCTTCCAACCTCAGCTGTTCCATCGTTGAGACAGAGCTGAATGGAAAGATAAGAAGTAATAAGTAAGTAACAAAACTATGTCAGGGGAAGAAGTGGCTTTGGCGCAGGCATCAGGGGATGGGAAATCACACAAAAGTGTGAAGGGGCAGGAAAAAATCCGGGAAAATGAAGATGAGCGCACAGAAACAGTAAAATGGATGAAATGGGAGAGCAACAGACTGACATAGTCTTTCTCTCTCTCTCCTACACCTCAGTTCCACTCAGGTGATACATAAAATCCTGTTGCCATATTGTCCTACCTATCCATAGACTGCCTGTTTCTCAATGAACAGCAGCAGGAGAGCTAATTCCTGAAAAAGCAACAGGTGAGCATTTACAGAAAATAAAGGAGTGAGAGGGGCAAGGTACAGACAAGCCTTCTCTGAAATTATTTCTTAATGGCTTAGGATGTTTTACATCTTAACTTCTCAGGCTCTGCTCTGACTGCACTGAGGATTAAGTGATGGTGAATTGCACTTGCTGAAAACTTGCTTTTGGAGCTCAGTAGGGAGTAGAAGAATGCAGTCTTCTAAAATTCAGGAAACTGGCACCTTTTTTTTTAGTGTGGCACTATATTGATTGGATCAATTTATTCCCCTGGGCAACACTTATCAATTTTCTGAGATTATCTACAGCAAACTGTATCAGTAACTAGAGAGTCTCTCCAATCTACTGCTGACAAAGCCCTTTCTTAAAACAAAAATTCAGATGGAAGTCCAAAATCACGTAGAATTCTTGGCTTGATGTATGGCTGTCTGACACATACATAAGATACCACCAACACAATATTGTTGGGACTTTTCTAAGCAGCAGATTTATCATTGCTTTGACAGTCACCAATTTGAAAATTATATTGATAAACAAAAGCTGGAAGACCTAGTATTTTAGCAGGTTCCAATTGCTTTTTTCCCAAGTGGTTGAGCTGAGTACCCTTCTCAAAGTACACAAGGGTAAGCAGCCATTAACCAGCAAACAAGGGGCCACTCACCTCGCATGTGTATTTTGGTGACTGCTGAGCCTCAGAAGTCCAGCCCACTTTGGTGGGGGAAAAACAGTTATTGCCCATAACAAGGACTGCAAGTTATTAGTTTCTATTCTCCCATGAACAATCCTTCATTATCAAGAAAAACCCAAACCAAAGAAAAAAATTCTTGTAGGTTTGTGTTTTGTTTTTCTTTCTGATTGAGGAAGGCCACACCCAGCCGCTTTAATTATACTTCTAAATACATGCATATAAACATTATTTTTTTGGCTGAGAGAACATAAGTGAAAAAAGGCTTTCTCAGGTTTCATTTTTCTCTTCAAAGAAAGGAATAAATTAGTTACTGATAGCTATTGTTGTCCACGTCTGATTATAATTATAGATGTCAAATCACTAATAATAATTTTATATTCATTTTTTCTACATGATAGTCATTCTTGTTTGAAACTGCCATGCTTATTTCTTTTATGAAAATCCTCTCTTTAACACATCACAGTAGAAATGGACATTCAACTTGAAATATAACTTTGCTTATATTATGCTTTTTTAAAATGCCGTTGATTACAATAACTGATTGCCAAAGCACACGCTCGTTGGCTTATGCAAGTTCCAGTAGTGTCATTTCAGAAGTTTTTTGTAAGGAATTAGGCTATATTGTGTGTCCTAGCCTGTTTTCCTTGTGTTTATGTAACTGCCATTCAGCTCTGCAGACTATGAGTTAGGACCATGTAGTCAAAGTCATGGTAGAGAACCCAAGAATAAATTGCTTCCTCTTTTCTTCTCAAGTGAGAAAAGAGGATCATATCAGCAATTTGCACCGAAGCACTACCTAACCCATAATACTATATAAAAGGTCATAACTTGGGAACCAAGTTAACATAGTTTTACCTAATTAAACTTCATCCTGTCGACATTCTTGCTGTAGTCAATGGGAAAGGGCACCTGTAGAGGAACATTTACAACATCCTAAACAGGTGGCAGGGCAGACAGGATGGCAGTACCTTGGGTGTGACTTTTTTCTCCATTGATTGTAGAGAACCCTATAAACCTAACATACAATTTGAATTAATTGTCAGAAGTTTGAGCCAAGTATCAACCTACAAGTAACCTACAATACCACTCAGATAACTCTGCCACACACTAGTGAATGTGGCAAAGCAGCACAGAATTATATGAGGTACTGTTTTCTGCTTTGGAGTGGTGACAGAAGCAACTGTCAGGTGACTAAGACTAATTCTTTAAAATCTAAATTTACGAATGTGTATAGCCCAGCAAAATCCAGCCCAAAACGGATGGAAAAGACATGTAGTATGTAATCTTCCTGTGTCATTGTACATTTCCCATTTTTCATAGTCTAAATTACAAAAATACTCTCTTCTCACTCTGCTTTTTTATCCAAATAAATAGTATGACAAAGACCTGGTGGCTTACAGAACAGTCAACAGCACGCAGTCTCCATCATGGCAGTGCTGTGTATCTCCACACAGATAATTTCAACCATACAAATGCATTTCTTCTCTCAGTTAAATAATTCAATGTTTACTAATTATGCACATCTTCATGTAAGATGTAGTTTTTGGAAAACCCCAAATATAAGCACAGAAGAATTATAAAAGCCTAATTGATTTTCACTGAAGTGCCTCAAATTTTTATGTGAACATCCAGACAAATTTAGTTGAATAAATACTTGCCATTGAAGAGGAGATGTTTTTTATTCCTGAAAAAAAATCTCTGAAGGAAGGCAGGCCTTAAAGGCAGGAGCTGAACTTGAATCTTGCAGTGGAAACCAAATGCCCAGAGAGCAAAGAACAGATAATACAATGCTTCTGCACAGAAATATTTGTACTACAGTGCACTGAACACAAGTCATTAGAAGTCAAGACATCATAAAAAAAGATTAAAACTTTATTTATGATACAAAAATACAAACTTTATTTACAATACAAAAATAGGACTATAGCCTGTGGACACAAGAAATAATCCATTGGATACATTCAGCAGTAGCTAGAGTACTGCATAACAATTTTGACCTTGAACTTCAAGGAGGACACAGTGAAATGGAAGAGAAAGCAGCAGGAAGGACTGTCAGTTAGAAGAAAAGGCAAACATGATTAAGTGGGTTCCTGTGTTTGGCATTTACGGAAGTCTCAGAATGTGATCATGATCTTCAAATATGTAAAATTCTGCTTCATGGAAGAGGGAACCAGTCTGCTCTGCAAGGCAGGGAGGACAACAAGGGGCTGAAACTGCAGGAGAGACTCTGAACATAAGAGGCTTCTGACTGACAAGACTGTGTAGACCTGAGGGAGATTGACTGGAATATTGTATTTTTAAGAACCTGTTAGAAAATATCTGCCAGGAATGGAACAAGCACAGTGATCTTGCTGTAGGACAAACTGCAAAATTCTGTTTGACGTCTCTTTCTGCTCCACTACAGCATAACACACGTCAGGTTAGATTGAATGTGTGAAGTACGTTATGTGAAAAAAGTACCAGCTTCCTCTTTCTCTATCCACTATGTCTCTTCCTCTCTGTACCTTTCTGCAAGTGACCTGCAAACGTGTAGCTTTGTCATTTACTTTCTCATAGCACTCAGGAAGCATCCAGTGACATTTAGCACTTTATTTTCAGCAGTTTACCTACTGCCCACAGACCAAAAGAGTTACCCAAAATAATTAACTGTGTCTTTTCTAGGCTTCCATTAAAAAATACCCGTGCTAAATCAGGGAGACTTAAGATTACTTGTCAGTGCTGAGAAGACAAAGTATTACAGAACTTTACCACTAGCTTTTCGTGTCATTCCAGTTGCAACAGAGATATTCCTCTAAGCATTGTCATCCTCTTCACCTTGACGAAGTGCCACAAGCAGTAATGATAATGGTAATGATATTGACATACTTGTATTGAGATTAGCGAAAGAGTTTCTGTGGCATGAATGTGTACTTGGAAATCTTCCTATTCTTTCTCATTCTATTCTGTTATTGACATCTGTGTTCACCGTCAGAAGTAAAAAGTATGCTAAAAATATGGAAACCAGAATACAGTCACAGGAAGACTAGTGAAGTTTGTATTTTCAACAGGTGCTAGCAAGCTACACTGATTTTGAAGCAACACTCCCTATTACACCAAGGTCTACATTTTACTAAGCTAATAAGCGTAAGACTTGCATAGTGGGAACCTTCAGTGACTTGTATTTGTTGTATGTTAACCAGCTGGAGGTAAAAGAAGAACATTTTTTGCTGAAGGTGGACTCCAAGGGGTTAGCTGCACTCCATTCAAATATCAATCGTACTGCCCATCTACTTTGCTATTCTTCTACTAAAATTCTGTAAAATTAAACTAAAGTGCTAGGGAAATAAAGAAGAGTGCAAAGAGGTAGAACAGGAAAATTCTCCAGTTGGAATGAATGACAAGTACATGTATTACCTCAGGTTCAGACAAGACACGTTGTTTAACCTCTCAAAGTTTACCCTTTTTTTGGAAGAATGCACACATGGTGAAACCTATGGGTAGAATGTAGGTAAACCTAAAGAACTTTAAGCTGTGTGCATGCTTCTAGACTGTATAATAAAAATAAGAGACGTTAGTTTTGAAACAGTCTCTGAGATATGGTGGAAAAAGAGATGGTACTTTCATGTGTAAATATACAAAGCTTAATGTTTGGCCTTGAGGCTTTTAGTGAGAAATATGTGCAGTACCAGTACCAAGCAAGAGGTGGAACTCAGCTCTTCGAAGGGTTAAAGTGAATTTTAGTTTTCCACCGATCACCCTCTGGTACTGTATCTTCATAAATTTCCCCCGTTTATGGAGTGTTTTTGATGGCAGGCAATTCTTTGTTGAAAGTTAAGTGCTCTTTTATATGAATAAATAAAGAAGGCTTTGGTTTGAATGAATACATTATTTTGACAAATGTTTATTGGAAACCCAATTATGGCTTAATAAATCAGTGCTATCTGTGGTACATCAGGTGAGATCACCCATGCCATCAAATGGCACGTTGAATATTAGTAGGATAATTAAAACAATTCTGTTGGATGTTGTTCTTCTTACCCAGGTCTGACAGTAGTCAAAACAGGAAGAAATTGTTTATTAATTTTATTTAACTTATTAAAATACTTTTTGTAAGAGGTAATGGGCATACCTAACACCAAAAAAAAAAAGAAAAAAAAAAACATTTGTTTTCAATTTGCTGTTAGATTAAAATGACAAGGTCAAGCACAATGCATGAACTGAGTGGCAGCTGAATTTTAAAGGTAGTTGGGAAGCAGAAAGGATATATATGAAGTCTATTGTTTGAACTTCACACCCAGGTGAAGTGGGGCTTTGTTCGTTTTGTCTGAAGTGGTCACTGGTGGTATGAAATGTGTCTGGAGTCAATTCATGTGCTTCCTTATCCTCCCTCCTACAGTGACTCTGAGTTAGAACAACCAGATGAATGAGAAGCCATTTTCATAGCTGTGAAAATGAAGGGAATCAAGTGAAAATCTTGAACTCAAGGTCAAGAAGAAAGGGAGGAGTTTAAAGTTAATTTTTTTTTCATAATATTCCCATGTAGGTAAAAATTTACTGGAAGCAAACCACCAGGAATTCCCATCTCTTGAGGCCTCCTGACTGATGACAACAAAATGGAGACATATTGGTGGAAAGTCTGAGGATCTTTAAGATTTATGGAAAGAATCTAAATGATTTCCCAAAGGATCATTTCCAGGTTTAGGATATGGCTAAATTTATATCTACTAGGACTTACAAGCATAAAATAAGGATTGAAACTGAAGTAATTGGGTTTGGTGTGCATTTGAATTAGAGTGATATAAATAGCCACCTAGATGTCTTTCTTACCAGCTCAACTTCAGTGTAATATTCTTCTTAGGAGCACAGGAGAGGGAGTGAGGAGACACAAGGAGAACAACAGAAGGCAGCACAATGTTCAGCTTTTCTCCCCTGAGAGAAAATGAGTGTTAGAAGTTGGCCAGAGAGATAGTAATGAAAGACTTCTCTTTGGAGTCTGTCAGTTCATTGAACGGAGAAAAAAAGTCACTAAGACAAATTATTTTCAGGAACCAATTTTCCTCCAGAGCAGCTCAGGCTCCAGATTTCTGGCAGTAGGCAGAGAACTTGGAGGCCTCAGGGCTGAATTGCCCACACTAGGACTTCTTATGATCTCATATTTCCCCAGAGGTCTGCTTCTCAGATAATGTATAAAGTTTGAGGTCATCTTCTAAAAAATAGCTAGACAACATTTTGCCATTTTCTGCAAGACAGAGATAATATTTTCTATTTTCCACCATCCCTTACCCTAGTCCCTTCTCATGACTTTAGACTGACAAACAGTAAAAGTGGGGAGCCATATAGAGATTATTCTCAGTATTTAGGATTCTATTTTTTCCATAGCAAAATAAGAGTACATTCAGCCTAAAAGCAGGCATGCACTTTGCTGCAAGGATACCATCACCAGTAATAAATATTCTACAACAAAGAAGATAGAACAATCATGGTATGTGAAAGCCTTGGGCTTTTTCTTCTTACCTAAGAAGATGTTTCAGGGCTAACAAATCTGGATATCTCTCTTCCAGAGTAAAAGAAGTGAAGGTACTGAAATTATACAAATTTTAGTAAAACTATTGCTTTGTCTAATGGATTGTGCTTTTCTGTCTTAACTTCTTGACCACATTTTGTCACCCCTAAGCAGGAATGAGGGATTTTAGAAATAAACTCTTCCTCACTACATCAGCTTCTCATGGGTAGCCTCAGAAAGGCAGACTGTTCAGTCCAAGCTATGCACATAGAAATTAATTTCCTTGAATAGGATCAAGGAGATGTACGTGGTTGGCCTGGTAAAGAGAAGTGTGCACATAGAACAGGAAAGAAACACAATTATAAACTTACCCTGAGCTCTGGTAAGGCTGAAAGAGTAACAAGAAAAAAGCAATCTGCAGTCCATGAACTTGACACCAAAGAGACAAGACACAGTTCTTAAGCACCCTAATTATCAACCAAAGCATCAGCCCTTCCCTCAGAGTTTCACAGAAGTTTGTTGTCAATAAATAATATCAATAGATTTGGTTCCTGGCAAAGTTTATCAGTTTTTCTTATCTCTAGCCTCTTTTCTCAAACCTAGTTCTCTACCTTTGCCTGTGGCCAATCTAACTGCAAATGTGGCTTAATGGAAGGAGACAGGAGGGGAGAGAAAGAGCCCCAGGTTTTCATAATACAGATTTAAAACACAGCAGTTCTGAAATACTCCCCCTTAGATTTTATTTCTGAAGAAACTGTGGCTATCAACCTTATTTCATTGTTGTTGATTTAGCATTCAAACACAGAGCTGAAATGTTGTCTAATTTCACTCTGCCTTCTGCCAAAAATTCTTGATGGACAAGACAGTTTTATCTTTTGCCAGCCCATGAGTGCAAGCTATCAGAACAGTTGCTCCTCTTTTCTCCAGTGAAAAAGACAGAAGACACTGCACAACTGCCTGCCCTGCATAGCCTATATTTCAGTGGAAATCAGCATTTAAAGTGTTGTATCTTAGAGCCCAAAGAAGAAGGCTTCATGGAAGACGTTCTTCATTTGCATGCAAGACCCCTGTTGCCATCCATAAATCACTCAGGCTGCTATTATAACCCAGAACAAGCTGGAATCACCTCTAAATACAGAAGATTGTGTGAAAGATTAACAGAACAAAAACAACAAAGAAGTCATTAAAACACCTAGATGATAAAATGCTTGAAAATATCTCCCCAAATTTCCTTGTGGCAGGACAGTGATTGAGCCATAAATCAAAGCTATTCTTCTTCAGGGGATGTTCAGGGAGAAGGCAGTAGAGTGTGTTAACATGAAGGACTGCAGCTCTTACAGTAATGGGGAGAAACAGAAGACTGATCACTGCCCTCAGTTGTTTTAAATGCACTCTTCTTTCCTTCCAGCAGCAACAAAAAAAAAAAACCAACAAAACCAGAAACAAAAATAAAACAACCCCCCCAAAAAAAACCAAAAAAAATCACCAAAAAAAACCACAAAAAAAGAATCAAACAAACAACCAAAAACCAAAAAGCCTTATTTTTAACAGAATCAACATAAGTTAATGGAATGTGGTTTTAATGCTATATTTCATTTAATTAACTCTTAGCTTTTCCTATGTTACATTTGCATTCCTAATAAACTAAAACTGTGAATTGTGTTGGATTAATAGATTAAATAGTTTGTTTGTCAAAGTAACTTTCACCAGCATATAAATATTCATGTTACAGAGTCTTTGTATCGTGGAAAACAAATAGTTATTCAAAGCCAACAACTCTGGTTCACTATGTAATCTCCAGTGATGATACACAAGTAACAATGACAGAGAAACACACTGTTCAGCAAGAATTTGCTTTTAAGGCCACAAAAATAACCAAACCAAAACAAAAAACAAAACAAAACAAAATAAAACTGTAATGTTCATTGCATTAAGAAATTCTGAAATCTAGCATGTTTCACTCTATCTTTTTGCCCTGCCACTCCATCAACTTCATCTGAACGTGCCTGAGGTCTGCAATAAGTAGTGGGATGAAAATGGCTGTAATAAACAACAAGAAAAATAATACCTAACACCAGACTCAAAATAGTTAAGATGCTTACAATTGTAAAACATATTTCTTTGATAATGGAAAGTTTCCAGAACAAATATACAAACAAAATACCTAGAGTCACTACAGTGTGAGTAGCATAATAAATAGAAATGCAAACCTTTGTTCCTCTCCCCTTTATGTTAAAAAATGAAAAAATTAGAATGATTCCAACTACAGCTCTGTACAGATATTCCATCTTCTTAGACTTGCAAAATGTTGTATGCTGTTTCAAAGTCCAAATGAAGCCACAGATCCAAAGAAATATTAGCAGAATTACAGAAATTCTGACACTGAGTTGAGTGATCAATGAAATACTGAGTATCCAAGAAGTGATGGTAAGCAATTTATAGAAGAGGTAAGTGAACTTGGAAAGCACATGAAATTCATCTTTGTCAGGCAGAGATTTTCTTAGTGATATCTGATAATCAACCATTGATAAGGAGATACCACAAAAAGACATCATAATGGCAGCATCTAAACAAAACACAAGGAAAAATGTTATAGCAGAGAAAAAGATATGTATTTTACACTATGATTGCTGAATGAAGTTTTAGAAAATGCCATGCTTTTCTAACACTTTCTTTAGCCCAGGTTTATATTTACTCTCTGCTCCAAAGCAAGTCACCCTAATTTTAAGGCTCACTTTAGTTACTTAAATCTAGGCATCTAATGCTGTTTGGTACACTTGTATTATCCTGCCCAGCCCCTGGTTCTTAATGGCCTTGTGTAAGTTGCAAGTCATATTTGCCATGTCCATACACAGGTAACTTCGAAATTCCCAAATTATTGCAAATAGACCACAAAAATTTAAGTTTCAGCAACCGATATATGTGAGTCTGCTGTGTCTAAAATGTAGAAATCCATACCTAAGACTTGATCCTTCACGTGGTCACATACAAGATGAGATTTGCCTAATCTTTTTCCATAAGTAAATTTTGACTCCATGAACTTTGAAGGAACACTAGACATCAATGCAGGTATCCCCATTTGGTTAGATAAATTCCAACCCTGAATAAGTCACTGTCCTGCCAATAATTCTGGTAGTTTTAGGGCTGGAACTGGTACAGCTACTATCTTGCTTCTGAGAGTTGAACCAGTTGTTGCATTCCAAAACACTGACATATCCTCAGATTTAGTTTAGACTCTGTCCCTCACCTGTAACATGGGTGATGGTAGCGACAGGTCACGGGGCTGCTTTAGTTATGCTACTGACTTCCAAATGCCTAGCTAGCAGTTTTAAAAGAATCTGTAAGCAAAACCACACATATCAAACTGCTCTGCAAATTACATGCTAATTGCATTTAAGAGCTTATTTTCAAGAGACGCATCATGTTATTAGATATGTTAGAGATGCATGTTTTTATTAGATAGTATGACTTTTATATTTATGATGCACAGTATTTATATATGGCTTCTCATTTTTTTAGTGAAATCTTCCTTCTCATCGATTTAGCAGAATGGACCATCTTCTAGACAGAAATTCCAATCAAATGCAGAGTAATAATACAATGGAATGTATGCTTTCCAAGGTGTGTTTAAAATGTTATCCAGTCATGAGTTATATTTTTAGGTGAGATACTCAGCTTGCAACAGAAGGAAAAAGACAGACTTACATTGATAGAAATGAGTTTTGCCTTGTTCCATGAGGATGTAAATCTGAAGAAAAAGTTGTGGTGTGGTCTCAAGAAAAGCCTTGAACACCCTGAGCATGTTAATATCAGTCACTGCATCAATAGCTTGTTTTTGAATGAAGTTGGAAGGGTCTGCCTCTGATGCACCTCTGATACTTGTTTGTTTAAATGCAGCTTGACAGCCATATTTCAAAGCAAACCAATACCTATTTAAAAAAGGACACTTGATTAGACAGCACTTTTTAGAGGACCAACTCAATAAAATGATATGGCCTTACAACAACTTTTTCCATTTTCTACTCAGGTAAAATTTTGTCTGATATCTGTCTGGTATCAGGGATATCAGAGAATCATTTAAGCCCAGTAATACCATGCAATAATAAAACTAATAAAATGGAATGAAACTTTTCTGAATAAAGACTACAAGCTTAATTTTGTTAGATTCTTATTTCTTTAAATTACTGCATTTCTGAAAATTCACTTAGCATCTCTCCTCAGTCTCTCTTTGAGGTATTCATTCACTTTGAATTCTTTTCAGGGTATTAATGAATATCCAGCTGTGAACATCCACATCTATGTAAGCAGAATATAGATCCATAAGCCCTGAGGATAATATCTGATGAATTGCAAACATAAAACAGACTTTTAAAAAAACCTACTACATTGTTACTTTCTAAATAACCAGGAAGACTTATATTTCAGAAAATAGTTTTCAAGACACATGGATTCCTGGATTGAAAGATTCTGTTAACAGTCTGAGTGGTTTTACATGACAAAGCCATTTGCCTTGGTAAATGAGTGCACCTGAATGACTTTTAGAACCGTTCTGGCTTATTTTTAATTAGGCTAAATTAACACTTTCTTTTAAAGAGCAGTAAATGCAAAGATACATGGAATTAGTCAGTTACCAGTGGCGTAGATTCTATGTTGTAAAGAACCTATTCCATTCAGGATACCCCTAAAGCTTTGTTTGGAGATAAACCTAGCTCTTATTTTCAGGAGCTTTGCTTCGGTGTTGGAAGTACGAGAGAGGAAAGAACTCTGAAGTTTTAATCAAAAACTCTTTTGATAATTAACAGATGAACTCGCTGTTGTACACGGTAATCTTTACATCTGAGTTTGGGAAAACAGGATGGTGGCTATAACTTGATGTAAAACCAAAACTCCAGATGCTGGAAATTACAGTATTTCTGCTGCCTCTAATGGACTCACATACAGAGTCACACAGCCCTGGTGAGTGACCTGACTCATTGCATCACTGCTTTGGAAGTTAAGAAAGGTAGGAAATATTTTTTCTGTTATTAATTGCAGAAGTGGGTTTCACAGCTAAAGACTTCTTTCAAAGCAGCAAACAAAAACTCTTTTGGAACAAGTAAACAAATGAAAGCAGGGAGAAGTATCCTCATTAGTATGCATGTAAATGCTGCCTTGAAGCAAATCAATGCTTGCCCTCTTCTGCTGCTCACTTGACTTCAAGTGGTCATTAACACTGACTGGGCAGATTGCAGACTGTCCTTAACTCTGCAGCACTGCAATAGACACTGTCATTGCTGGTAACCTGGTATGAGCTTTGCAAAGCCTCAGAACTGAGGCTTTCCAGGCCTGCTCTGTTTGAAATTTCCTTGACCTGTCTGTGACTTTGTATTACTTGGTTTAGCTTGGGTTTTCTGCAGAAAGATTGGTGATTTCTTCCAATTCACCAAGTGGCTGATTTCTTTTATTTTTTTTTTCATTTTTGTGCCATAGTCATAGTTTTATATAGGTAACAGTAACAGGCAGATACACATTAAATGAGATATTTATTACATACATGATGATATAGGATAGAGAAATCTAGTCTTGCTATGATAGCAGAGGTCCTGAAATGTGGAGAATAGGATAATAGTGTAGAAAAGCATAGGCATAGGATGATAAGGGATGGCTTGAAAAAAGGATAGGAATGAAAAAAAATATGTGTGTACAATTTTAACTGTATTATCATTACTATTACTAAAGATTTTTATGCATAGAAGTATTCTTTCTTTAGATGTAATAAATAGATCTAGACTAATAATGATTACTGGAATCAACTGTTAGAATTTCATTTATACTAAGTTCTTGGCCTTATTGGTATATAAATCCATGTGTTTGTCCATAAACAGGATTTTGATCATAGCAGCCTTCAGACATCACTTCCAAGCCTATTTCTGTCTATTTAGTTCCCAGATGTTTTGAGCTTCTAACATTCTTCTCCAGTGAACCCATTTTGACTATAACCAGCAGGCAAGGACAGCCTAAGTAGTCCCTTTTAAAGAAAGCTCACTTATTCAGCCAATTTTTCTAACCTTGCAAAGACTACTACAGCCTTTGCTCATCAAATGAAAAACTAATTTAGTAAATAAATTATGACAGCTGCATCATTCATTTGGATCCATTTTCTTGAGAAATTAAGTGGAACACCACAGGCCAACACCTGGTTATCTTAGACAGTCTTACAAGACTGCTTATAGAGAAGCTGAGAAAGGCAAGGTCCTATGCCTTAACTTGCCTCCTACTTACACTCTCTATGACAGTATCTGAGATAACTTCAAGATTCGTGCTAAAGTGCAGCTTTCTAATTCCCTGACCATCCACTGGATCACACACACCACGGGCCTGACGAAACCCGCGCCGTTGCATTTACCGTATGTAGAGAACAGAGGGCAGCAGATCATCAGCCAGCCAGATCCCACAGGCCCGTCTGCTCCCAAAGTAACACTGGAGTACAGTACTCTTCTCCTTACTAAGGGAGCTGGGAAGAATCCCTGGCTCCTTCAGAGGTTAAAAGTTTAATACCTTTACCACCTTTAAAGGCCAAATCCTTTGATCACAGGGAAGGCAGTGTAGAGATCTCTTCCACAGCCACAAGCAAGACAGCCAGGATTGCTGGTTCCTGGGTTAAGGGTATGCTAGAGGATTCATGACTTATTCCCTGGTATGTTAAGGCATGTTGACCACACGAGTGAGAACTGCAATAATAGGAGTAGGTGTAGAGCAGCTTTGTTACTACTCAAGAGCCTTTGCTTTTCTCCTTGCAGAGATTCATAGACTGCATCCCTGCCACTCAGTCCATGAGCTGGCTCTGGATCCACTATTTACTCACAAAGGAAACTTCTTTTTTTTTTAATGGGTTTGTGTATTTATCTTACTGTTCCCTGAAAAATCACTCATAAGCAAAGAACTGAACTGTTTGGCAAGGCACCTAAAGCTTTTTTCTGTTTATAAAACAATTAGTATTCCAAAACCAATTAGTATTCCAAAGCATCTGGTTCTTGCATCTGAGATGTAAAAATATGGAAACCTTGCAATGCTTTCAAGAAAAAACAATTGGGTAGACTGATCTGGTAGTTGTCCATGGACTCACCCACCAGAGCCAGTGTTTGTCCAAACAGCAAGAAGTGGAAACCAGCTGCACAAATTTCAAGCTGCAGACCTCACAGCCAAGATGGCAGGTGATATGCAAGGCAAGAAATGTTCTAAAAGGAATATTTCAGCTGGATGCATACCTGAAATCACTTGTCATTTTTCAAAGCACATTCCTTCTGAGCATTGTACATTAGGTTTATATTATTATAAGATGGTATGCTATGTATTTGTCACTAGTTGTAGCAGTTTTGGTTAGTCCACTTCTGACTTTGAACACTTTATAGAATACATTGGTTTTTTCCTAGTAAACTGCACATACTTCTACTGCTCCTTGATTATGTATTAAGCAGGGCAGCATTCTCTGAGCTCCACATGCTTACGTTACCTACTGTAAGTTCACTGTGACAAATTTTCATATTTTAAGAGTATTTTGTACCTATACTCTCATTCTCATCTGCCCCTTTGGCATGTAATGTGACCTTTTATGAAGGGCTCATAGCCAACTTTTAGACCTAGTGTTGAAGTATGTTCCTAGCCTAGGGCAAAGTTCAGTCCACACTAAAGGATAGATCAGGTTTAAATTTTCTCCTTCATCGTGCCCACAGCTCAGTTAAACCATGTGCCTGCTGTGAAACTATTATAGCTATACTCCTCTAATCTATTTTCCTATCATATATCTATTGCTATAGAAGTTCTGTGCTTCAATATTCATAAACCGTAAAGTCTTTCAAAAAGGTAGTACAACTGTAATAAAAATACGTTAAGTAAAAGTATTGGATTAGTTATGTATTTTAGATAGAGGTACATCCTAAATGGAATGTGAAATGGTTATGTCAATAATACAGACAAATGCAGGTAAACCCATTTACTTTTTCTCCCTATAAATTCATCAAAGAGAACATGTTTTTGTTGTTTCAAGGTATATAAGCTACTTGGAAGCCAACAGAATAAAAAACCTACAATTTCTTTACAAATGGAATTGTCATATGTGAATGGTAAAGAATTACCAGTGTTTCTAAATATCATTCACTTTGACAGGAGGGAAAAAAAAGGGTTTCTGCATTTGTAGTGTTGCTTTGTGGAGAGTGCAGATGGCAGGGCTCCTACTTGTTATAAACTCATGGAAACACAGCTCCACTTTCTCTCTGTTCTTGAGATGTTCTGAGATATTCATCATCATTTCACAAGTGATGAAGTTTGATTCTGTAAAATTAGGAAGGCTTTGTCTCTGGCTGGGAATTCACAGGGGTGACAGTTACTTTGTTTTGTTGCTTCACGGCCTTCACATGTGACAAGCAAGCAGCCTTGCCAATGTCTCCATATCACATACTTCCCCTCAGATTTCCACTGACTTTGTAACACAACCCCAGCAATATACTACACATCCCATCTCATCAAACTACACCGATAAATATTTGGGTGCCATTTAGAAATTCATATAGGCAGGGTGTGAGTGGCCTGGCAATAATGATTGTCCTGTCAAAATTCTGGTCATGCAGTCACAGCTTTCAGCATTGTATAAATCCTTATCAAAGGAAAATTACTCTCTGCTGCATGTCAAATTTCACCTTCTAAGTATCAAAATACTTTGATTAAACCCATGAAACTAATGCAACTAAGTCAATACTTAGGTCAGTAAATTTATATTAAGAACATGTGATCAAACACATAGAATCACAGAATCATTCAGTTTGGAAAAGATCTTTAATATCACTGAGAACAACCACTGCTCTAGCACTATCAAGTCCACCACTAAACCACATCCCTAAGTGCCACATCTACATATCTTTTAAATATTTCCAGAAATGGAGACTCCCCCACTTCCTTGGGCACCTGTTCCAATGCAGTGAAGAAATTTTTCCTAACATCCAATCCAAACTTTCCCAGTGCAAGTTGGGGCCACTTCCTCTCATCCTGTAACTTGTTACTTGAGACAAGAGACTGATCCCCACCTGATGACAACCTGCTTTCATTTACAGAGAGCAGTAAGAGTTTGACACAGTAGTGTAAATTAACCTCAGTGACATCTGAGGTGATGACTCAACCTCCTCATTATTGTTGAGTTCCACTTGCAGAGCCTCATATCTATTATGCCAGGGCACCTGTGAAGGTGGGGTAGTCACAGGGGAGACACACCTGCTGCACTGAGCAGGAACTTGTTGCCATTGCCCCCAGCCTTAAGTCATTGTGCTCAGCTAGGTGAAGAGTGGGTAGGGAATCATCCATCTCATGCATCCTGCCTGCTTGCCTGTGGGGCAGACTCAGGAAAGGCAGAGTGAGATTCTAGCAGTCTGCATGTGTGTCTCTCTCACTCTATCCCTGATACTCCTCAACCTACTTACCTCCTCCCAAAGCTCTGTCACTAAGCAGAGGAGTTCCTTTTCCAGAATGCATCTCCCACAGGTGTGCTCACTGCTGCCAGCTGGTACTGCTTCAGAACAGGGCCCACCCTGCAGCCCATCACCTATGCTGGCTCTGAATTTTTCTCACTGCCTTTTTCATGTGTAATGAAATAACCCCAGGTTCAGCAAAGCACTCACATTTACTCTGACGTCTCATGGATCTACAATTAATTTTTACAAATATGCAAAAAAATCTTTTTCTTTTGCTTCTATTCAAAGTTGCAGGGCATTCTCAGACACCTTTAAGCATCAAGAAGCACAAGAGCAGATGCCAGTATCACAGTGGCTGCTGCTGACCTTCTATTCTGATGGCAAAGGTTATGAATTGCTAATGTTTAGTTTCCCATAGGTGTGTCCTTGGCTGATCAGACAGCTACACATCAGACAGCTCCAGAATTCACATGGTGCCTTAAGGAAATGTCCTATTTCCCCACATATCCTGACTGTGTTATTGTCTTAATGTTGTCTGTTATGTCAAGACTGTTCTCAATTCTACAAACATCTGTGTGAGCTATTTAGATAGGTCAGGCTGAATATAATTTTAGTCAGCATAGTTAATATGTACATTTTAAACTTAATTTTGTCTCCTTGCAGAGCACACTATTTCATATGAAGTATAATTGCAGATATGCACTCTTTCCAATAAAAGAAACTAAAACCTTCTTTCTGAGATAAGAAATATTTTTAATTTCATTTTCCTCTGATTTTATATATATTGTATATATATATACACATATATATATATTTTTTCATATTTATTACTCAGCTTTGTCAGTGTGTTAGCAAAAACTGATTCCCATTGTTCCGTGCACTGTACAGAACTCCAGTACCCAAAGGGTACAATTTTGTAAGTCACCAGTTCTCTCCAAAGAGAGCTTAAAAGAAAGCTAAAGAAGAACTTTGTACAAGAGCATGGAGTGACACAACAAAGGGAGAATGGCTTCAAACTGAAAGACAGTAGGCTAAGACAAGATATGAGGATGAAACTCTTTCCTGCTAGGGTGGTGATGCACAGGTTTCCCAGAAAAGCTGTGGATGCTCCATCCCTGGAAGTGCTCAAGGCCATGTTAGATGGGGCCTTTGATCCACCTGGTTGAGTGGAAGGTATCTCTACCCATGGCAGGGGGGTTGGAATGAGTTGATATTTAAGGTCCCTTCCAAACCACACCATTGAAGCTCAAAGATGGAGCAGGAGGTGTAAAAGATGAAAAGGGAAAGAAAGAAAGAAAGAAAGAGAAGGAAGGAAGGAAAGAAAGAAAGAAAGAAAGAAAGAAAGAGAAAGAAAGATGAAAAAAGATAATTTGATAAGGTTTATTCACATCTTACAATTTCAAGCATCCAGAGTTCACTGACCAAATCTTGTTTATTGGTTAGGCTCTCATTTTCCTCTTTGAATGAAGAATTATGGGTTTCTGCCCAAATGACCTTCTGAAGAATCTCAACAAGTGTGACCTGACTTGACAGAATCTATTTTTATCCATTTACTGCACAGATAAACCTGAGAGACTCATTGTCTAAATTAACTACATAAATTAGATGACTAAGAGGGAGGACAGGAGGAAGTTGTACCTTGATACCCCTAAGGAAAATACATATAATAAAAGTATATAATAGTTAATCACAAAGGTACAGGCATAGATGCCAGCTTGCTGATACCAGTTTATACTTTACAGTATGCATTACCACACTGCTGAATTTTAAGGAGTGGCTGAAAGAACTTTGTAACTTATACATAACATCTTGGAAATTTTCCAAACACAAGTAGCAGCACTGGGGAAAAAGAACAAGCAACTAAGTTGACAACACTGTCAGAGTAAAGGACAAAATGTTTACTAGATAATAAGCCACTCAGAGAATATGGAGCTAATTCTGGGAAAAAAGATTCAAAATTACAGAAATTCCTGGTAAGAGATATTCATTGGAAAGGATATGAGTTCAGGTAAATCCAAGAGTTTTGTGGACTGCTTTAGAGTTAAGTTAATCCACTAAGGAAATAATGTTTCCTATCACCATTAAGTCAGTCCCTGACTGCTGCAAATATCCTTACTAACTATTCAGCTATTAATTTCTCTTCTGAATCTTGGTGAGTTTTCTACATATGGTTAGACACTCAGGTTGAAACATTACTTCTTCAGCTGTCTCAGATGCTTACTGTGCATAAGATTGCTTTGAAAACTCGTACTTAACAGTTATGACAGTAGTACATTTCAAAGCAATCATTTTTATTGGGTATGCTTCATCAAATGGCTGATTAACCAAACAGAGTAGAGTTGTGAATGATAAAAATCATTATTTACAGGTATATGGAAGAAGAACTACACATCCATCAAAACCTGACAAAATTTACCACAAAAATCCATTTGCTTTCATGGAGCAGTAATTGTTAAGACCAGAATTGGTCTTGTCCCTGAAGCCATAATAAGCACTTCTTAATAACTGTCCTAAAGCACCATGATTTCTCATTTAAAAATAAATGTTTAAATGTGCTTACCTTATAAAAACTCCACAATGAAAGAGATGAACTAGAAAAACCAATTTCAGCTTCCCAGTATCAGTACCTTCCCAGTCGTTTTTAAACCACTCATAACTAAATATCTGAGTTATTATTGATGAAAGACCTCTAAAACACAGTGTCAATATACTCCACGAATATTGTCCTTGACAGAAATATCTACTAGCTACCCAGAAGTCCACTCCAATATCAACTACATAAATTATCATTCCACCAACTAAAAAAAAGAAATTCTGCTTAGTAAATTTCATCATGTGTGAAACTGCCACTGTTATTCTCTCCTCACTTAATGTAAAGGAATCTAAATGCTTTCCTACAATGGAGTCTTTTCCTGACAATACCACCTTCTCATATTCCTTTATATAAAAGAAAGTTGGGTTATCCATTTTTATTATGGCAAAGAGACTTGCATTTTTCCGTGCTCTTGATTTAAATATTAAATTAACTTCTAAAATACACATCTATTCTGGAAAAGATAAATGTAAATTGTCTTTTTAATTGAAGGAGTAGTTCTTCATTACTCATTCCTAAAAAGAAGAAGAAAAAAAGGAAGATTAGCAATAACAATATCTTCATCATTTAAAATATCCTACAGCAATTCTCATGACCATTTGAACACGCAAGTACAACATACAGAATGTGCTGAGACACCAGTGAACAATCAGCCCAAGAGAGTTGCATTTCTGAACCTACTGAGGCCACCCATTCTCCCAAACGGTGACTCTCCACTCAAGCAGCTGTTGAGATAATTCCTAAGAGTTGCAAAACACTAAGAAACAAACAAGTTTTTAAAAGCAGCTTATGGAAAAAAAAGATTGATTCCTTCCCAGAACTTCCTTAATTTCTGAACTCTTCTCCTTTACTGTGCACAGCACAAAATGTTGAGAAAGCTTTTGTCTTGAGCACACACCATGGAATCAGAAGAAACATCATTTGGCAGTTTCCAACTGTTACTCCATTTGTGTGCATACGTCCAGTGTTTTTATCCTTCCTGCTTGGTTTTCCACATGCAGTAGGAAAGTGCTAAATTGCAGCTCTCCTATTAAAGAGGCCTGTAAGGAGCCAGACTTAGACCAGTCTATACCTCTTTAAGAAATGTCTTCTAAGCTGTGTGTAGCTACACATAGATGATTTAACCACATAGCTCACTGCAAATATAATAAATTTGTAGTCAGAACTACATTTTACATTGCCCAACACTGCAAGGATTCTTGTGACCTCTTGGGTAGTCTTTACATGTCTTTCTTCTATAGATCTGTGGTATTTGGCACGTGAAACAGAAAAGCTGTAAGGCAGTACATTCTCATTCACCTCTGCAAAGCTATAAACTTAAAATTACAAAGTCCCTTTACTTCATTTACATATCTTAGGAAAAAGCTGCTGGCAGCAAATGCAAAGGATGGGATGCAGGACATGCCAAGGCTGGGCTGGTGCCAGTGCCAGACAGCTGCAGACAATACATGAGGAACAGCTGCACCAGGGAACTTGGAGCAGGGAAAGGGCATGTGGAGGCAGGTCCCTCTGGATTTTGTTAATTCAGGCACACTGCCACAGAGGAATGAAATGAGATAATTGGTTAATAACCCATAAACAAAGGTAATGACTGCTCTTTGCTTGGGATGACTGAGCTCATCTTCACTGTGACCTAGGTACAAACCCAAAAAAGAGAACTTAAGTTCTTAATTTCCTAATGAAGACAAGTGCGAACATAACAGCCTGAAAAGATGATGAGTGTATGGATTACTTTTTTGGATCTAGGCCTTAGCTATTTCTAGCCTCTCATTCTATCTCTTACTTAGGTTTCATGTCCTGGCCCAGAAGAGGTCAGAAAGATCAGGTGATCTTGCAGCTGGGATAGTTGGAATCCTTTTGCTGTTCTTTCCTACTCTCTCAAATAAAATACCACTAATCTCTTGCAAATCACTAACACAATTTATATCCAATTCACAGTTAGATTCTGGGAAGTGGACTTCAGTACAAAGTCCATCATAAATTGAACTCTGTGTTTACAAACACAAAAAGACAAGTTAACCAGGAGCCAGCAATGTTTCTGTGTGGCCAAGAAAGCAAATGGCACTGTGAGGTGCACTATGAACAGTGTGGCCAGCAGGTCAAGGGTGGCTATTCTCCCCCTCTACTCTGCCCTGGTAAGGCTGCATCTGGGGTACTGTGTCCAGTTCTGAGATCCCCAGTTCAATAAAGACAAGGAACTACTGGAGAGGGTCTGGCAGAGATGATGTTTGGTAGACTAGAACATCTCTCTCATGAGGACAGGCTGAGGCAGCTGGTTCTGTTCAAGCTGGAGAGAGGGGATCTTTTCAATGAACACAAACATCTCAAGGCCAGGTGTCAAGAAGATGGGGCCAGACTCTTTTCAGCGATGCCCAGCAATGGGACAATGGGCAATGGGCACAAACTGAAACACAGGGAGCTCCATCTGAATATGAGAAAACACTTTACTTTGAGGGTGACAGAGCACTGGAACAGGCTGCCTGGTTGTGTAATCTCCTTCTCTGGAGATATTCAAAACCTGCCTGGATGCAATTCTGTGCAACCTGTTACAGAATCTGCTTTAGCAAGGGGTTTGGATTAGACGATTTCAGAGGTCCCTTCCAACCCAAATTAGTTTGTGACTCTGAATTTTTTATGTCTGAAAATTTGTGTATGAACCAACTTAAGAGTTTATTACTGGGCTTCATTCAAGAAAAATCCAAACGAAATAGTATTTACTCCATGTAACATCATTCTGCAACTTGAGTACCACCTTTGTCAAGCTGTATCTATGGTTTTTAGAACAGATTTAAAAACAAAAACAAACATAAAACAAAATAAAACAAGCAAGTTCACTGTTTGTTACAGGAAGCACAACAGTAACAGGTTAGTCAATACCTGGATTCAAACAGAAAGTTCTTTGGAACCCAATTTATGGCCAAATTTGGCAAGATACCAAGGTTCACATTTAATGACTAATATTGTACCAGACATTCAAGTGGCAAGGAGGAGCCTCTAATCTTGCACCTGAAATGAGTTTAAAAGGTAACAAGATTCCTCTTCCCTCTGTACAGCCTCCCTATCCTTTTCGTATGTGAGCATTTCACAAAGAGGAATATGAGAAAGAAAGTTTTACAGGCAGACTCCTCTGAAATAACAGCATGAAGAGTAGCTGTGAGCCAGGGGATTTCTACTCCTGACAAGCCTACTGTCCAAACTACTGTCATGTCAGCAGTCTGCAGACTTGTCTAGACATCTTGGTGCTATTTGAAGCCATCAGGTTAGCTGAGATAAATGAAGGGCCACATCATCAAGCATGTCAGCTTGCTCACTGACTCACAATTATTTTGAATAAGGATTCCAGCCCTGAGAGAGCCTTGGAACATCTGAGAAGATACAAGGTTTGTATTTTGCTCATGGCAACCTAAAAACAATCTGCCTGAGACTCACAAATCTGTAATCACAAATGCCCATTGTCTTAATCTCAAATCCAAGCACCAGCACCCTGCTCACAGGTGCACATGAAATCACTGTTGAAGATCCCAGCCTTTAACAGCCCACATTTTATGCATGGTAGTACTCCAAAGAGCACCACAGTCTCAGTACCAGGTGGGGTTCTATTAAGTGACACAGGAGAGAGTGTCTTGTATCAATCAGAATTAAATTGTCCCCAGTCTTATTAAACATATGATATCTAACATGACAGGGTCAGGAAGAGTAAACTGTCAGTCAACATAAATATAAGCCCCCTCTAAAAACTAACATACTTAATCAATTTGTGATACAGAATTATTTTGTGATAAAGCAGAAACAATAAAACTGGATTAGCAAGACTTCAGTTCTCACTACATATTTAAAATTCTATTTAAAAATGCAGTTACCTTAATATTGGCCACGGATAGAGGTCTTTTTCACTTCAAAAACTGTAGATTTCCATATTCATGGCTTTCCCATCCATACTTTTAGAAAGACTTGCAATCCAAGGAAATTAAAGGGCTTAGCGATATAACACAAAGTGAAACTCAAATCATATGGAAACCATGTGACACAGTTAATGATTTGCTATCTGAAATGAACTGTCCTTCTGATTGTGTTATAAAAATTGCATTCTAATAATTTGGTATAGAAGTCCCTGTTAATAATAAGTATTAAGTTTTACAGATTATAAATTTCTCTTCAAAAAAATCATTTAACAATTTATTTCATCAAAGAAAAAAATAAAGTACCACTTTGCCCCTGTACGTTTCTGTATCTGTGTATTCATTTTCAAATTTAGACTTTAGTTCATTAGACCTGTTGAGCAAAAGCCAATAGATATTTCTGGAAACACAAGTGTATGTGTGTGTGATTATACGCGTATGTTTGCTTACATATATTCATTCATTTATTTGTACACCCATGTATATATCCCAAAGATTTATGCTAAAAGAACAATCTTTTTGGCTATAATTAAAAACTGTAGTATAATCCACTTCCAAAAAATCCTTTCTGTGCAATGATGCATCAAGAGACTGCATGTGGCCAAGGACAGGTGATTAAAATTGTTTCCCTCTGGTAAAACTACAGATGTTTTCAACAGTCTGCTAGAGCTGAGCTGTTGGTACTCAACATGAAATTTTTATGCGTATTTAAAATGACTGCAGGGTACAAGGCACAGGTGTGATTCCACCTCTGTGATGTGCTGCACAGGATGATGCTCACCCTCAGCCTGTAGCTCTTCTAGCTCTTAGGACAGGAGGTACAATCCTCAGTGTCTTCATAACAAACACGATGTCAACCTTTGTCCTTTTTTGTGTGCCTTCCTGCTTCTCCCTTACACTTTAGAAACATCCTAGTCCTAAGCAGTCCTTGCAGTGCTTGAAAGACCACTAAGTCAGCCAAGTCACAAACTCACTGCTATGACCTTTGTTATAATAAAAAAAAAATTACAAAAACTCCATGGCACAGGGGCAAAGTTTGTGTGCCTGATTCTTGGAGTGTAAATCAAGCAACCCACAAGATAAATTACTGGCTGGATGATTTATTTGTTTTCCGGTTAGACTTGGCATCAAAGCAAGCACAATTCTAAATTGTGACAAATCTCCTGTGGTATTCAGTACATATCCTTTTATTTGCTTCCAAATGTGGTAGGAAGAACCCTTAAAGTATTTATAGGCATTGATGAGCCTTCTTTTCTCCAGACTGGACAGTACCAGCTCTTTCAGCCTTTCCTTATTAGAGAAATGTCCCAGGCCCTTCATCATCCCCCCAATCATCTCTCACAAACTTGCTGATCTGACTATTTTACATTTTCTACACAATGTTGCCCCTCCATGCAGGAATCCTGCAGCCCATGGTCTTTCTCTCTGCAAAATCTGCTTCACTTCTTTTTGGTTTAAAGTCTTTTTACTTACATCTGTACCAGATAAAAAAAAATAAAAATACAATGAAACAGAGAGAAAAATTCTGCAAGTAAAAAATCATCTCAACGAGATATTCATGTGCCAGTGGCTATGAAGATAAGTCTCTCAGGACATTTTCTATCTGCTATTCAACTGATTATGACTAATTATTGCAGAATGACATGCTTGTGCTTAGTTCTATTAAGCTATTACACAGCCACAATGGACAGGCATTTATCCTCAACATTTACACTTAAAATGTGAAAAAAGCCAAGTGCCAATACTCAAAGATTTCTTGAGTGCTAAAAATTCAAACCTTGTGGGATTTTCAGAAACACCAGTCCGTGTCTTGTGTATCTCATAGTTGTTACAAAATTAATCATTGTATATCACAAACAATCTAATTTAAGGTTTATTTCTTTATTATTTAGGAAACTCAGATGGCTTTGGTTTCTTTACTGGTAGCCTACCTGCTTCAGAACATTTTTCCTCTCAAAAATTTAACAACACAAAACAGTCAGAGAACCAAAAGAACTTGAGGGTGTACCTTCATCTTTTCCTGTACTACATTAGAGCATAATAGCAGGACTTTCACTACATGCCTATTAACCTCTGTATTATAAGAGAAACAACAGATGTTTTTAAACAGATGGGCTTGTGCAGGAAATGAAGATGATCAAAGAACCTGTACTTCATTCTCCAAAGGCACCATTGCTGCCACCTACAGATGAAACAAATTCACAACTCCTGCCTAACATCAGAAAATGCTTTACTACAGGACAGCAAGAGTAGTAAAAAGTATTCCCTGGAAAACAAGTCTACAGCTCCCCAAACAATTCTTAATTTGGGAAAAAAAAAAAAAGTCTTGTGATGTTAAAATTAATAGCACCTTACTGAGTTATCAATGACATAAAATTCAGATACATAATTTTGGAAACCCTCTCTAAACATTCAGAATTTTTTTAAAAATAGAAAACTATTTAAATACACAACTTGCCTTGGCTTAGGTAGTAGCTTCTTCTAACGACTAAACTAAAAACTAAACTTTACCTGGAGACCGAAAATTGATTGACTGTACCAACAGCTATATTGCTACAAATATGCTACAAAATAAACATAAGGGGGTATCTCAGGATTAGGTAAATTCAGGTCTAGTCACAGTTTCTTACAAAAGAGCATACAGGCAAATGATATGTGGAGAGACTAGAATATTGTGTATGGGGTTTTCTTGATTATTTCAACAACATACCTGCACACATAAAAGCTTCTTTCCTTTGATCTAAAACATGCCTTCTGTTGTCTGTAGTTCATGCTTTAATGAGCTTGAAAATAAAAAATAAATGTAATGGGTTTATATCTCAAATAAGTAAATGGTATCTCAAATAAGTAAAGATTTATCTGATAAATGAAGGAAATTGGTTTGAAGGCCTAAATATAGGGATTATCAGCATCAGTGCTACAGTTTCTGGCTGTGGCTTTGTATTGCTATGATCACCTTATAACAGGTACCATATGAGATTTTATGTAAGTATAAAACAAATAGGATAATATTTGAAATTCTGATACTAGTAAATATTACTAAATAGTAAATATTAAATAGTAAAGATTACTTGCAGCAATATTACTTACTTTTATTTTGTATTAAATTACATTTATTCATCATTTACATGTAGTTTAAGGAGAGAACAAGTCTACCCTATTTTCTTTAACATTGTCACTTGAAAGGCAATTAATAAGCAGTTTCACAGGAGACGCTGCAAAGCCAAACAGGCAAATTTCAGCACCTTGCAGGATCTACAATGAATGCTGCTTGCAAACACATTATTCTACTTGGATGACAGTGACACAATTTCAGAAAATCACAGAATGGCTGAGCTGGGGAGGGACCACTGGAGTTCATGTTTGAAGCCCCCAGCTCAAGCAGGGCCACCTAGAGCCAGTTGCCCAGGACCGTGTCCAGATGAGTTTTAGGCATCACCAAGGATGCAAAATCCACAACCTCCCTGGGCCCCCTGTGCCAGCTCTTGGTCATCCACACAGTGAAAAAGTGTTTCCTGATATTCAATCCTGTGTTCCTGTTTGTGCCCATTGCCTCTGGTGCTGGCACCGGGCACCATGACAGGACCTGCGGCAACTGCCCTGTGACAGGGCCTGGCTCTGTCCACTACGCACCCTCTCTTCAGGTTTTTGCACACGAGGTGATTTTCCTGAGCCTGTTCTTCTCCAGGCTGGACAGTCTCAGCTCTTCTCAGCTTTTCTTAACAAAAGAGATGCTGCAGTCCCTTCATCACCTTAGTGGCCCTTTGCTGGACACCCTCCAATTTTATTAAAAACGCTGAATCCTAGATAGCTCCTATGTGCCGCGCGGGAGCATGCGCAGTTTCCACATACACTGTAAGTAGGCGTGTTCCTGGGATAAAGAGAAGGTATCCCATCTGTCTCTTACAACTAATTTCTCTGGAAAACGCCGGCAGAGCACGGACATGCCTCTCAGTAGGCAGCAGTGAGGCACCGAGCCGGCACGGAGAACTGAATTCCACCGAGAACTGGCGTCCTCCACGCAGGAGAGGGCTAGATCACCACAGCGTCTACCGCTAGGAGCCGGGCTCCAGCCGCACACCCGCGGCCGGCCTGGCCTGCCCCGCCCCGCTCCGCCGCGGAACGGAAGGAGCCGCCCCCAGACGGGCGGAAGGCGCCGCGGCCGGGCACCGGGAGGCGGAGCACGGCCCGTAGAGGCATCCGCCGTCCTGTCCTGTGGGCGTCGTGAGGAAGCGGAGCCGGGACTCCGGGGGAGTTCGCTGCAGAGATGGTGTCGCTGCTGCCGCGCATCGAGCGGCTCTCGTCGCGGGTGGTGCGGGTCCTGGGCTGCAACCCGGGGCCCATGACCCTGCAGGGCACCAACACCTACCTGGTGGGCTCCGGGCACAGGTATCGACCCTGGTCGGAGAACGGGGCGGGGCGTGGCGGACGAGGCTCCGCTGCTCTGGCCCCGCTTGGGGACCGTGTGCTGCCTCCAGCTGGAGAGGCCGCTACCGGCCTGTTCCCAAATCCCTTAGTCAGCGCTAAAAAGAGGGAAGAAGCCGTACAGCGTTAAATTTGAGGAGCCCGGAGGCGGCTTGAGCGTATGGGGTGTGGAGTCTGGTCCGGGCGACCCTTGGGCCGAGGCTGGGAGTTCAGTGGGGGAAGCGGGCGTGTGCCTCAGGCCGCGGAGCTCCCCCGCGGTACTGAAGGGTGGCTTCTGCCACTTGTCGCAGAGTTGTAAATGTGTGGCCTACATTTGTTACTTTTAAGTTGTTATGCCGCGGGGGTGGAATGTCAGGAGGTAAAAGGTGGCGTCTGGGTATGGAGACATCCATTATTCTTAAATTTCCATCTGTTGGTTTATTTTATTAATATTACTTGGCTGTCATATGAACATTCTTTATTCTCTGGTGTGTGTGTCTCTCCCTCCCTTTTTTGTGGTCCATGTGTAGAAGAGTCCTTATTGACACTGGAGAGCCAGCTATTCCTGAATATATCAGCTGTTTAAAGCAGGCACTGTCAGAGTTCAACATCGCCATTCAAGAAATTTTAGTGACACACTGGCATCGTGATCATACTGGTGGAATACCTGATATCTGCAAAAACATTCAGAGTGGTAGGCCAGAGATTTCTGATATTGCTGAAAATGTTAAATACATGGCAAGAAAAGCATTAACGGAATGCTTCTGTGCAAATCAACTGGATTATTTTTCTGGAATTGCTGGGTAAACTACATGCAATTTCATGATTCTGCTGCAGTGTGTAGATTGAGAGCAATGAATAATCTGAATGTAATAGTTACAGTACTACAGGTTTTCTTCAATACCTGTGCATACTTTCATAGTGAAATTTTCTTATGTGTGAATAACGAAAACCTAGATTACTATCAACATGGTACTAAGAGATGTGAGAAAAACTTGATACTGCTTCTGTTTTACTTGGACAGCAATGATAATTTTATTGTTATTTTCACGTTTGTAGAAGCAAATAGTTTGAATTTTGAAAAAGAAATGTGCAAAGCTTTGGGATTCCTTACAGGAGCCCATTAGTAGTTGCTGAAAAATTCATAAGCCTCCTCAGGGCAGGAGGGGAAAGCAGTGGGGCAGTGTGCAAGTAAAGTCTGATCTAAAAATGTGTATTCCATGTTGATAAACAGTTAGAGACATTTCTGTGTTGTCATCTGAGAAGAGAATAAGCAGTATGGATTATGTGGTAATTCTTAACATTGCTGGACTTTGTCACGAACTTTGTCACAGGCTTAATTTTGTAAAGTTGCCAGGTGTTTATCTGCAACAAAACCTGAGCACTACTGAAAACAATTGGTGTCTTGGAGACATGGGTATATTGGTGTCTTGGTGAGGATTTTGGGCTTGCCAGCCTATCAATGTGGTTGCAAAGACTAGCAAAGGCTATGAATGCCTTTCTGGGTTGCTCTCTGTAGCTATTCCAGCCAAGGTGTTTGCATTTTATGCAGTGTTCGGAATGATAAAAGCTGAGAGAAGTTGGAGGTCAAAAAGTCTTCATCCAATTTGAGACATATATTGACTGATATTTCTGTGAATCATAAAGCAAAATGTGAGGGCAGCAATTGTAGTGATGTTGTAAAAACTTGGGGGAGTTGGCTCATGAGTCAAGAAGGAGCATTTGTAAAGTAAAATAATTACTGATCTTTATTAATTTAATTTGTGGGGTTTTTTCCCAACTTCAGATTTGTCGCTGGTTACAGAGTGCTGTATTCAGAATCAGTGGCTTTCACTGTTTATTGGTTTTGGCTCTGGAATAAGGTTGCTCTACAGACATAAAGATACTTTACAGAATTTGTTGTTTCTAGTTTTGTATTCATACTGTGTGATAATTAATAGTACCTATTCAAAAAGTAACCTGTCTGTGGAATTACCTTTGTTAGTGACTAATCCAAAACATCATTTTCTTTGCTTTCCTTAAATATTAGACTCAGAATATCGCATAGGGAAGCTCCCTCGTGTCCCTTACCGTGAAGAAACAATAGAAGGAGGACATAAATATTTTTATCTTAAAGATGGAGATGTGATACAGACAGAGGGAGCCACACTCAGGTAACCATGAATTTCTTTGAGTTCTTTTTTCTTCAGAATTCTGACATGTACATGTATCCTAATTTCTAATGATTGCCAATCCATACATCTAATCTTTTCAGCACTTGTGCATGTAGACCTCCTATCGTGATCCAGCAGGATATGTTAATGCAAAGACATCGTTTTTATGAATGAGAATTATCAGAAATTAGCCTTTGGATTTAGTCTTTGGACTCAGCAGAGAAATTAACACTAGAAAAACACTTTCTCCAGGAAAATCAAATAGGATTTTACATACTTTCTCATCACTCTCACATAATTAGTTACTATTGAAATTGTGGAAGCCTGTAGTAGTCTGGCTGGATTATTTAGCATGCCTTTCTTTTTACTTTAAAAATATTTCCCTAGGAGACTCTAAAACATTTAATACTTAAAATGTTAAATTTTAGACCTTGAACCTATGAGGTTCTCGTAGGGTGCCAGTTTTGGAGGACTTCTTTCCGTGGCGCATACTGCCTATAATGTTAGTCTGAATGAGCATGGAAGAGAAAGCTACTGTGCCTCATGGAAGCACACACATAGTAAAAAGGTCTGACAATTCTGTTTTCATACTCCTTTCATTAACAAGGCATTATTCTTGTAAGGACAGAGTTTGCCTGTTTTCCTCATTTTAGATGGGTGCTATATCCCACTTGTAGAATATGTCACTTGGTTGATTGCAAGGAAAAAAAAAACATTTAAAAAGAAAAGGGATGTATTTCATCCAAAAGCATTTTATTTTATTAGGGTAAAAATAGAAGTAAAATGAGTATTATATTGCATACTGACGACCTTTTACTACCCTAAGTGGCCCATGTTTAGATGAAAATTTTGAAATGGAAAATAATTTTCTTAGTTTCAATCCAAGTCAGTCAAAGATTAGCAGATTTTGAAGTTTGGGGTTGTGGAGGACCAGGCATAAGCATATTTTATCTCAGACATTCTGACTTGCAACAGGGAAGTTGTGATTGGCAGGGAGAGTCCCCTGGAGGCAGAACAGCATGGTCCTGAGCCAACTTCCTTTTCTGCCTTTAGATTCACAGTGCCTTCACCAGTCCTCCACCCAAGCTTGGTGCCTGGAGGGCTCAAACAGGCTGGCTGTGCTGTTGTGGGAGTTGGGAGCTTGTTGAAGGGTGTTGTAAAAATTAAGGGCTTGTAGCCAACACCTGTGAGAAGTTTATTGTGACAATTGGGAGGTTGTTGAAGTGTGTCCTCAAAGTGAAGGGCTTCCTAGCCAACACTTTTGAGACCTAATAGTGGGCTAGTGTATACCAGAAAGCATGGGAGTTCCCAGACACATAGTCTGGTGTCCTTGTTGATCCTAAAGAGAATTTATAACAAACATCACAGCCTATATGGATGGGTTGTAACAGGGGTAATGCAGCCAAACTTAATGGTTAATTAAAAGCAGGTATTCTTACCTAGGTTAATTCAGTAACCACTTTAAGGATACTCTTAGACCCACCACTGGTTCCAAACCAGCAGTTTAACCAGCATGTTAAATTTTAGCTAGCAGCTGTCAGGTTTTCAAGGTGTGCCACAGTGACGGAGCAAGACATGCTGGCAGCACCTCTCCACACACTGTCTGCTGTTCTCTTTCTGCTATTTTTTCGTGTTAGTGGTTTGGTTTCCTGGTGAAATTTCATCAAGAACTGAAGGTTACTGTGTCCCAAAGGTGAGCCCATCAACTTGATTTTGATGTTGCCTCCACAGGGCGATGGCTCACCTGCTTTCTGCTGAGCTCAGGATTCAGTAGGAGCTGGAAGTCATTGCATCAGATGATGCTGCACTTGTGGTCTCCCAGCCCTGCATCAGCGTGCCTGGGAGCTGTTTAGCCTTGCCCTGTACACCACACTTGGCACCAGCTCTGTCAGTTCCTGATCACTGCTTTGATGCATCTGCCATTAACAAGAAGATTCTAATGAGTATCAGCAGGGATGCTGGTTGGAGTTGTGTTACTTTCAGTGTGCATCAGCCTTGGCATAAGGCCCTTCTGCTTTTCAGAAATCCTCATGAAAGGATACTCCAGTGGAGCTCCTTGCCAGCTCAGGTTACCATATACTATATACAAACCCACTGTTCCTTTGCTGCATGCTAATACACTGCCTGTCCAAGCTGTGGGTCCTTAATCCTTACCATGCAGGTGTTTAATGACCTACACATAGAACAGCTGAAAGACCATGGTTCTTCGTATTTGACAGCTGTGCTCCACTGTGCTATGGGGCTTTCAGGGAAAAATAAATTTTTGGAGACTGAACTTTGGCTGGGTTGGATTCAGAAATTTGTAGTTAATTCTAAAAGAATAGATATCATCCTTACCCTCCTTCTAAAGTACAAACGTGTACGTCAATGTTTAAATCTGGAAATAATATGTCAATTCTATTTTTTAAAGCTTCAGAATAACGCCCTCTATAAAGAAATTCTGCGTGGCTAGTCAGCTCCTTTAATCCCCTTGTATTACCGTGTGTCATGTAAGTAAAAGCATGCTAGAGATGATTGGTGTTCTCTAGATGGTATAAGAAAATGGATTGGGAAGGCAAAGTGATACCTGGTTGCATCAACTTTTCAGCGTTTTTTGGTCAGTTTTTTCTGGTTCTTGTTATGGGCTGCTTTGCGGGTGTATTATTTTACCATTATTTGTTCTGGCTTCAAAAATGAAGTATATATGCTGTATGAAAACCATATGCTTTTTTGTTCTTTAAACAGAGTTTTGTATACACCAGGACACACTGATGATCATATGATTTTGCATCTAGAAGAAGAAAATGCTGTATTTTCTGGGGACTGTATTTTAGGGGAAGGAACAACAGTAATAGAAGACCTGTTTGATTACATGAAAACTTTGAAAAAGTTGTTAGAAATGAAACCAGATTTGATTTATCCAGGTAAGTGGTTTTGGTTTTAACTGCTCTCTTTTACTGTATAATTTTTAAATATCTCCTCTAAGAATTTGAGAACTATTATTACAGTCAAATGTCATTCCTGATGTAACAATTCAATTTAACAAGCAGCAAGCTAAGCTGACTTTGTCATGGTGGTTTGCAAAACTTGAAAATTTTCAGTGACCGGCATCTTTCCTTTCTGAAATTTCTCCATTTCAGGGTGAGTCTTGTCTTCCTGTGCCCAAAGACTCCAGGGGCCAAAATCTTTTGCTGTTGGAATCGTACAGCAGATTTAATTTTCTTATATTACCTATTCCTGTGCTTGAATGTTATCCTGAAATTTAAAAAAAAAAATGTTGTTCTTTTGTTCCTTTTCATCCCCACATACACTGGTAATGTGAGTAAACTAGTAATGGTTTTTGAGAGAATTGTGTGTCCTTTGCAGTACAGATTAATCACAAATTCATCTTGGAAAGCTGCAGAACTGTAAAGTGGTAGTTTTAGTTAATGACTTAGGTTCAATTTGAACAAGAGCCAGGAGGCCAAAAATGTGCTAAAAATAAGTTACCTATTCATTCAGTCTATGGATTTCCTTTAATTCTTTTCCTCTCTCTCCTCCAAACCTTGGGAATGCATTTACTTTTCATATATAACACGTCTGTTTGACAAGACTACATTTTAAGAGTTCATTATGTAACTACAGTTTAAGCTCCTCATTTGCTTTTTCAGAACTACATCTCAGGATTTTTTCTGACTTTTTCTGTTTCATTTTCAACTTGTCATTCCAAGCTACTGTATCTGTATTCTCAGTTGTGCCTTTTCCCATTAGCCATGTCTGTTTAGCCTACTCTCTTGTGTTCACTCTTAAAATAGCCTTCTTTTGAAGTGTGTGTCCTTTAAGATCTCAGCATAAAAATGCTGTTTAAGAAGAACATTCTTATATAATCCAAAGATATGGAGGTTGATGTAGACAGAATAGTGACTTGATCATATTTATTGACTTAACTACCATTAAAACTAACAATTTTTTAGCCTCCAGAATCTCAACCAAGTGTTTTGCTTTCTTTCTTTCTTTCTTAATACCGACAAAACACAGTTTGTTCCTCTGAGTTTTTGCCTTCCAAAACTCCATAGATGTCAAATTCTGTTTGGTTTATCAACTTTATCTGTTGTATTTCACTCTGTTCTTAATGGTTATGTATCTAGATTACACATTCACCAAGGCTGAACAGCTGTGCTCTTTATTTGTAAGTGTTTGCTACTGTTTTAACTGTGTTCATTCTGGACTTGCAATTAAGAAGCCAGTCTGACATCATGCATTTTCAGTGATGATAGCTAAGTATTGAGATGGTTTGGAACCAACTTTCTTTTTTCATCCATGTGCCACAAACTGTACATGCAGTTGCGCAAAAGGTGCAATTACCCAGTCAGAACAATTGTTGATACTGTTGGGTATAACCACAACAGAAGTAGTTTGCTTTACCAATATGTTCTATATGAGCTGATCACTCTGTGCTGCAGTATTAGGTCTTCATAATTCTTGAACTGTTTTACCCACCCATGCTTTAGCACTCGTGGTAGCCTCAGAATTGCATGAACTTTTGTAACAAACTGACTGCTGGCTACCTGAGAGTAGGTGAATTTTGTCAATCCTTCTCCTTCTATGTTTCTTTTTTAGTTTAATGTGGGAATTACTCAAGCACAACACTTATGATATCTAATTATAGATGGTACTTGATGACAATCTTTGGGACAAGAAAAGGGCATTTTAGTCAGCAGAGGGCTCCCCATCCTGTAATAATAACCAATGTTCCTTGGTAATACTGAAAAAAAAGTACTGGAATTAGGAATCTGTGGATGATTTCATGAGCCAGTTGTTTTCTTCACTTCTGTCCTTTGTGCTGTAGTTTAAAGTAAGAGAATCTCAAAATTCACAATGTGTTATGAGGAAATTAAAGCTGAATTCCTGGAAAGACAGTCATATTTTGAGAATGCTTTTCATATATGCTCAGAAACATTTTACATTTATTCTGATATTAATCTATTTATTCATTAATAAATAAATAACTGTATTGCTGTCCCTGAAAAGTGATGGATGGGAAAGTTCCATATCTGGATTTAGTTCCAGACTTTCTGAGATCATTTTAATGTGTGTATATGCATATACAACAGCCATGGATGAGATGATGTAATGGGTATGAAGTCTCTTTAACTTTGTAAAATATGGGTTCCATTTCAGGTTCTGACATTGGTCTTGTAGTCTAAGTCAATTAAATCACTTGGAAGAGTAGGGCCAGGTTTTAAGAATGCCTTGTGATTCCATGTGCAACCCTTAATTTTGATTACTTTAGTGGGACTTCTGTCATTAGAGAATGCAAAAGAATGGACAGTTAACATTACAGTCCCTGATTTGTATATCTTACTGTGTATTTTCTAAAGTTTAAGTTTTGGGTGTGTAAATGGTACCAGTAGAGATACTGTTATGCTTGTAATTTATTTTGTAAGGAAAAATAGCTTCATATTAAGTATGTTTGAAATCATTAAATACAAATGCATATGCCAGTATAGTTTTATATTTACACATTACATATCTTGTATTTATAGTACTTATTTAAACAAGGTAAATTTCAATGTATACTTAGTAATTTCAAGTATGCTGAAGTGAGTGTGTAAGTTGGGATATGTGTAAATATTTTGACTTACAGAAGGATAGATTCCTTTGATAGTTTAGTTCAAAACATGAAAAATCAGATGCTCTTTTTCTGTAAGCTGTATGTCCTCAGGCAAAATAAGCTTTGATTTTATAAGCTTAAAAAATAAAAACCCATATAATCAGTAAACCTAAAAGTACTAGTAAAGAATATGGCAATTTTTTTAAACATCAGAGAACCCAAAACAAACTGATTTTGATGATACCAAGTAACTTCTAAAAGAAATCTAAGTTTTTTTATGGTAGTTTCTTTTCTACTAATTTTATAATTTACTTAGAGTTTACACTCAGAGGGCAGAGCTGAAAGTTGCTGCTGCTACTTCAGGTGAGTCGTACAGGCAAAGAAATAGGAAGCTTTGCTGTAAAAAGCACGCGATGAATATTTGTGGAAGTCAATTCCTCTATAGGCAACACAATAAGTTTAATTTCTATGGATGTAGCTCTCATGGCTGAACAATATATTCTGTCATTTTAATGTACCATGAGACAGTATTTGATTTTTCACAAAGGTTAGTGCTTTACTAATTAAGCCTTTTCATAATGTGATTCAAAGACCTATCAGTAAGTTGAACATTTCTGATCTGCCACAGTCAGTCCAGGAAAAAACATGTTTTGGTTATTAACCAGCCAGACATAAAATGATCCACCCTTAACTTTCCCTGTGCCTTCTATTTTTCCTGCCCTGACACATTCCTACTGCCTCACTTATTTGTCTTCCATTATTTTTTTTATCATACTCATGACAGTATTTTTAAAGGCATAAAATACAGTATGTGAATCAGTTTTGAAGATTTGTTCAGAAAAACTACCTGTCAGAGTTAAAGATGTCACTTTGGTGTTTGCCCCAACAGAACAGTAGTACTTGAGTCCTTTGCATCAGCCATTATTGTTCAAAGGCCAGTATCAGTTTAAATCATTGGTATCAATATCCTTTGGGGAGAGGAAGATAGAGAAATGGAGATAATACAGTAATCTGAATTTCATCTTTTAAATCTATTCAGCAGTGAACTCCTTTCCTCTTTTCTAATGGCCTAAAGTAGTCTTCCCTTGCTTTCCTTATTCCATCTGGAGTATTCTCTTTTCCCTGTTCAGACTCTTAATATCTTAATTCTTCCTTTCCATCTTAATGCTTTGCAGATGCAGCCTGTAATATAGACATTGAAACCTTTTTCTCATGACTTCCAAATCTACCAGGGTTTACATAAGAGTGTTTCAATTATTCAATAGCATACTTAATTACAAATGTAAGTAATAGTGTTCTGGTACATATGTTTGGATTTTTAGGTCATGGCCCAGTAGTACGTGATGCAAATACTAGAATCCAAAACTACATTTCTCACCGACTTGCACGTGAACAGCAAATTCTAAATGTTTTCCAGAAGAATACTGGGAAATCGTATACATCCTCGGAGCTGGTAAAGATGGTATACAAGGTAATTTTGATCAAAATGTTTTAGATCAAACTAAAGAAAATTGAGGTTAGGTTCATAAAACTTGTATGTAACAGTGTTGGTCTTTGAGTGGAAATCATGATGGCCTTTTAAAAGGGATAAAAAATATTTCTGCCGGTTCAGGGTTCAATTATGACTGTGCCTTTAAATTGTCGTGTTTAAGCACTCTAATTGGAGTGAGGCCCGCATGATGCTTACAAACTTATTTAACTATCCAGGTCTTAGGCACAGTTTCATAAGACTAAGCAAAAATAAAATTGTAATGCTTGGTTCAAAGTGAAAAGTATGACATAACTGTTAGTTAAGGATTTTCCAAAGTGTATTTGGAGTCTCCTGAATAGTGATTGAAAACTTCAAGTTCTTGATTTATCAGTCTGCAGGAGGTTACAGGTGAGCTGCAGTTCCACAGCACAGAGAAAGATATTGCTGCTCAGATGTTGGATAGCTTGTGTGTGTCATATGTTTCACTGTGTTGCTACTTCATCATCCTTCATGTAACCTCTGCAATTTTTCCCTGTGGTGTGGGATTGCCCTCCTAACAAGCAGGGGTAAGAGATGCAGTACTTCTGCTTTGGAGGAAGATGTCAAAGTTGCCAATGGCTGTGGCTTGTAACAGGTCTGTAATAGCTTCACAGCTCATTTTTCATGGTTCTACTGATACCCAGTTTCCAAAAGAAAGACTGTATCACAGTGAACATTTTGCAATGCTGATGTACCATTACCTAAGGCCATTCACCTTCTGCAGTTATCCTGCCTGATGAACTAGATTTTAAGTATAGAGCCATTCTTGTGTTTCTGTAAATCATAAACCACTTGTCCTATGTTAGATTTTTTTCAGTACTATTACAGCTTTGTATTACAAAAAAAAAAAAGCATACGCTTTCAAAGTATTCTCAAGGTTCACAATTTATTTAACTAGTTTTCTGGTGAATTTTCCTGCCACACATATATTATTTGAAGAGCTTTTTAATTTTCAAAAAGGGAAAAAAGAGCTTTACCTTTAGGATGATAGAGCTGGAGAGGAGGATTTTGAGCAGTCATCATACAAGCATAGAATGGTTTGGGTTGGGAGGGACTTTCAAGGTCAGCAGTTTCCATCCCCCCTGCCATGGGCAGAGACACTTTCCACAAGACCAGGTTGCTCAAAGCCCCACCCACCTTGTCCTTGAATCCTTCTAGAGATGAGGCGTCCACAGCTTTTCTGGGCAACAGGTGTTACTGCTTTTTACGTAATGAGCATTGAAGAATTTTAAGAGATATTTTGTCCTCCTGAAGCTGTTATATTTTTTTATTGTTTACTCATTTACATATACTAATTGCTACAGGATATTTAAACCTATGCAAATATTGTCATGGAATAGAAGGGATAGTTATCTGTGGAGAAGTGCATCATAAATTGGTCTTTAAAAATACTCAGCTACACTGACAACACAGAGCAGACCAAGCTCAGAAGAGGAGTCTTCTTAGTGCTGGCCAAAGTTTTCATCATACAAATGGATAATGCAAAAAACCAATCAAAGTAAACAAAAATGTATTGTTAGACTGCTGATTTAACTGGTGTAAAATTTATTTACTCATCTTAGTTTTCTGTTGTTACATAACTAGCTGAATGTTCCCATACCGTTTCAGAAGAGGAAAATCTGTGGTACTAAACCATGGGTTCCATATATTGGAAAAATAATTGATGGATATTTAAACAAATATAAAATGCATATTTTTTGTTCCCGTTAGGAAATCCCTGAGAACTTACTTCCAGCAGCAGAACATAACCTCCTAGTCCACTTGAAGAAGCTGGAAAAAGAAGGGAAAGTGTGTAAGTTGTGGATGAAGGGTGGAAGGAGGGTCATTTTCATTTTGATGTTCTATGCACTATTTCTCATGATATTTTAGTGCATTATTTTCTAGGGGAAAAAATGCAACTTTTTGCAGCAGCTGTCCATCAGACAAATTGAAGTACAGTAATATACAGAATGGTTGTACAGTATTCACAAGCTTTTAGAAAATATTTTACTAAGTATTTGAGTGCTTAGAGCTTAGATTACTGCAGTGCATATATCTTTAAATTTTTATTTAAAACATACCATAGAATACATTCCTAATGCTAGTATTTATACCATCTTGTATTTTTGCAATTCATACCTAAATATGCATGTACATAGCATTTTATGGGTTTACATTTAAGTTTCTGCCCATGCGAAATATTCTGCTTATTTTCATGTGTATGTGTTATAGAGATGGTTAAAATCATGCAGTGTAAATTTTTGCAATTTCTGGTTAGTACTGTACCTAAGTAGAGCTGCTGTATTTAGTTTACTGGTTTTATGTTGTGCCTTTACTCTTAATGAACAAGGTGAAGTATTCTATTTCTATAATGGCATGTGCATATGGAAATGTTACTCAGCCAAACGTTAGGAAAGTATTTCTTCTTGTACAGTACATAACTGCACTCAGGGCTGTCTATTTATAAGTAAATAATTACATGAATTTACAGCTGTTGCAGATTTTCGCCATTTACCAACCTGAATAACAACATGAAATTAGTGGTTTTTTTCAACTTAGACTGTCTATCTTACTGATAGAATGGCTACTAGGTACTAACTGAACAATTGAGACCGAATTTTTGTAATAATAGTAACAACCTGCTTTTTATTCAAAGCAAATAGACTAGTGTCACATGAACACAGTCATTACTGAAGTTCAGAAAATGTCCTCTTTGGGCTTATTTGGTGCAGAATGCCGTAGGAACTTTACCAGCTTGTTACCTACTGCACCAGCTTTTAAATATCTTCTCAATTCTTGGTTATTAACATACATCATTGATCTATACATTTCTTCAGTTTTGTGCCAGCAGATTCATCAGGGGCATGAGGTGCTGTTGACTGTTTATCCCTTCTTTTCACTCTCAAAGTAGTTCAAGCAACAGCAATTTCTGTTGAGATCAAGTAGTGGATAAATTAACTTTTTCTTTAAAGGTAGTCTTCCCTACAAGAGTGGCTGCATCTTGAATGCCCAGAAAATAATTTGGTTGAGTGAGCTACTGACTTAAGGGTTTGTTTTCTCAAAAACACCTTTTTCATGTTTACTGAACAAAAATAACTCAGTTTTTCTCAGAAATCATATTTTAGTTTTGAAGAGAGAGCAGATACAGTCATGAATCTGTTCACAAAGTATCAACTACTTGAAATTATTAGGTTAAATAACTAGAGGAGATGCTAGTGAGAATAATTGTTGGGACTCTTCTGCTCCAGTTGGAGGCTCTTGATTCAGATATGTGTCTTGCTTTCCTGGAAGCACGAGATGTGCCCTTTGAACTTTGTTTTGTTTTTTAAACTTCAATTTTTGCACACAAAGAAGGTGAGTAGCAGTCTCATCAGAACACTTGGGGTTGCTGTATTTTTAAATACAAGCTTAAGCCCAGACCTATGGTAAATGCTTAACATCACGTGACCTTTGCCCATTTTTCAGTTCAAATTAAGGGCATCTGCTAAGGAAGACTGATTCTGTTGATTCTGAGCATGTAGCATACAAATGCTTGTGTACTCATGGTACTTGCTCATTTGATTTTAATATCTTTTGATGCCCTTTCCACATATTCCAAGACCTTGCAGCATCTCAAGTTTTGTTCTCATTACAGAAGACTTGAGCTGTAGACATAACACTGTCTTGCTTAATTTTCTCAAAACGTTTTTCCAAAGGAACATCTTGTCAGTATCAATAATGAATGTGACAGGCATATTACAACCTTACAAGTGAGTTACTCACTGCAAATGATAGCCATATGCTGCCTGCTGCAGTCATTAATTACCCACTCAATACTAGGGATTGCGGATTTTGTCGGTACACAACTTTTATAACTGCAATTGAGAGCGACGCTGCCTCTTAATTAGAACAAAAATGTTGCTCTTCGTACTTAGAACAAAAATGATGTCTTGTAAGCAGGAGTGTGGCATAGTACATGCATGTAAGCTTTATCCCATGGTTGGATATAAATAATTTGTTCATCGTTTCACATCATAAATGATGAAGAGATAAAAATCATTTGGCTCTTAATTTAACAGCACAGACTTTTTTTCATCTAAAGGTTATAAATTTCAGAAAGCACTCTGCTACCTCAGATTTCTTAATATCTAGAAAGTTTAATATACCACACTTTAAATAACAAGAGGATTATTAAGACCTTTTCATTAATCACTCTTTATACTACTAGGTTGCGTTGTGAAATAGTTAATGTTTATCACCTTCAATTAAAACTGAACACTGGTGTGAAGGAAAGTGTTTCATTAATTTTAATAATAAATGTCATGTGTAGACATACATGTACAGGTTAAGTTTGGCATAATCTAATGTTTATAAATAAAATCTAAGTATTGGTTTGTGACTAATTTGGTTTCTTTGTCTTAACAGTACGTGATGAAACTCCCACCTTCAGATGGAAAAACAATTTATAAGTTGGGCAAGATTGCTCAGGAATGTATTTAATTTGCATGATTGCTGTATGAAAAGTCATAACAATGAGCTGGCACTATATGTATAATAAAAACTAATTTTTACTTAGTTTTTCAAAAAGTGGTAACAATTTTAAAGCAATGTTACAGTAACTTAACTGATGTTTTTCACATTCTACTTTATTGAAATTTTAAAATACGCTGGTGGGCACTGAGTTAATGGAATGAGTGTGAAGAATTGAATCCTACCTTTGTTATAAAGTGCCGAGTTTTATCATTGGTGACAAAAGACAAATAGCAAGGTCTTATAAACTTCACAATATTGCAACATTAAGATACTATAATATTAACTTACTAAATCACATATATAAAAGAAATCTCTAGTACAAAAACCAGAAAATGTGTTATTCTAAACCTGGTTTCACCTGCTTATGCTTCTCAGGAAGTGATTTTCTAATAAGTTATCTATACATTCTAAAACACCTAGTTATTTTTGCTAACAGGTGCAATACTGGGGTTTATGTTCCTTTTCTAATTCAGCTGACTGTGCTCATCTTTGCTGGTTGCTCAGTGCAATAGGTTTTAACAAACACTGAAAGTAATTCCAGACTTCTGATTTTTTTGGTGAAAACACCGTGTCTGTGGAATCCATTCAAAGGATTCATTAATTTTAACTAACAAGTGTCAAAAAATGCACAGAGTTGGAGCAGACTCTTAAATTCTTTATAAGATTCTGCAAGAATGTGATTTAAAAGCTGTATAAATTGAGATATATATTATGCATCATATGAAGTTTTGCTGTTAATCCACTTAAAGTAGAAATATTTTATCTAAAAGGCTGTGTTTGGTTGTAAGATACTGTACAGTGTATTAAAATATGGTTGGAGATTAAACTAAACTGCAAGTTCAGTTCTCTGTGAGCCTTCCACTTGCAGAATAGTACATAAATATTTGCATTACTTTGTCTATTCAAAATGTGAAACATTTGATATATACAATTCTTATAATATTACTCAGCCTTAAAAAACAAAAGCAGATCTGAGATGTTTGAAAATACCAAGGACAAATATATAACCTTGAAAACCTTTGACCATTCACTCCTGTACCCTCATTTGTGAAAGATGCATGTATGTTTGGGTACTTAAGGCATGTCTTAATAATTGACATTATTTTATGATGCTGATGGCATTTGTTCTGATCAGCTGAGACAAATCCAAACCAAAAATACAGGAATAGCAACCCAAAACTGAAGTCATATTCTGAAGAAGTAGATGACTCCTGAAGAAGGGAAATAATTACTTTCTGTAAAAATGATGCTTCTTGCAAACGTCATTGATCCGAAATTTGGCCACATCGTGACACATGCTCACTTTTAACTTTTTCTACAGTGTCATTTTGAGGTCTTTCTCAGGTCTCCTAGGTTTCCTTCCTGTTGTATTTTCTATTTACTTACATTTTTCCACAAACTTTTTATCCCTTCCTCCCACAATTTTTTTTTTCTAATTCCTTTTGGAATAATTACTCAGTTTTCAAATGGACTTGTTTCCATTAATAATTTTCCTGTAGCCATTCCATGAATTTATAGTTACCTTTTCTGTTGTTAGGTATAAAAATGTAATTATAACTGCTTTTTTTAAAAAGATAAAAAGATAACTTGCATGCTGTGAATGGTGTCATTTTGCTTCAAGAAAACAAATATTAGTGAAATGACAGTTTTCTGTCATGAGGTCTGAGAATCTAAGACAGCAGGAAACTAGTATGAAGAGGTGATGTCTCATTACCTTTTTGAGCTAAAGAAGAAATCTAATGTCACTTAATGATTTTCTTCTGTTTTACTATAAATTTTGAAATACATGGAAATGACTTTAGAGTGCACTTAAAAATTTGTTGGAACTTGGAGGCGGTGAAGAAAGCAAGAGGATACAAAGAGAGAACTCCATGTTCCGTGGTATGCTGCAGCAAATGCTTGGCATCTTCCAAAAAACAAAGGAAAAAGGCTGTTTAACCTAACCAGACAAGTCATTAGTGATTGTGTATGGTGTATTTGGAATATTAAGAACAGAAATTGCACTGTTACTAAGATGTATGTATAATAAAGGATACTTGGCTATGGCATCTTGAAAAAGTCTCATGGCTCCTTATGTCAAATGGAATGTTTATTTTAAAAAGGTGACAGTATAAGTAAGATATGCCATGTATGTGTAAAAAGGGAGATTGGCCCTTTCACGTGAACATGTTCATCTGTGCTGAATGCATTAAAAGTTACAGCTAAATACAGGGGAGGGAGCTATTTCTGTCCTAATAGGTTAGAAGGGCTAATAATACCAGTTGCTGGGTTAACTTTCTGAACAGCTGGGGACAGAAGGAAGCACAAACCATGTTTCCAGCCTTCTTGCCAGTTAATTTCAAGATCCTGTCCTGAGAAGCAACATCACTTATTACATTTAAGACCTAGGCATTTGATGGTAGGTATCATCTTCTTGAAGTTTTCCTTGCTGATTTGCTTATTCTTACTTTTTAAAAATATTGTTCTTGGTTCTCTCTGTAAGCATGCTTAGTCACACATAAATTCAGGAAAGGTTCTCAAATAGAAAGCTGTTTGTGTCTCGTTACTGCAGGCGTCATAATATGCTTCCTGCTGAGGTCTCCACGATCTTGCCACCTAAAACGCTGTATTTTGGTTTAGTTGGGAAGGTTTTGGGACACACACATGCACATCGTGGTGGCATCTGTGATAAGATGCCAGAAACTCCCTCTGACTCAGATTGTAGGGAGCTTCCTTCCTAAATAAGGTGATAGTTTTGAAGCCTAATGTTGGAAAACATGGATGTCTGAAAAGAAACATGGCAAACATAGACCAGCCATCCATGGCAAGCAGCAGACTGAGAGCTGACCATCCTGCTTTGCCTAAAGTGCTGTAAGAAACTTCATGTGGCAGGAGAGGAAACTCCTGATAAAAGGAGGGCGTGGGAACTTCAGGTGAGGCAACAGGTTACCTTGTTATCCATTTCAGTGTAGCAGTTTACAGTGTATCATCAGGACAAACACACAGCCAAGCTGAAACTGAGGCCTGTATGACAGGATATCTAGCCAGGCACTTGAGGCACTTGCTGATTAAAGCTTGAGGAGAGCATGGGTTGTCCCAGTTAAGTCCTGTTTGTTACATTCTGTGGAGATGAGATGACCTGATTTAAGTCTGAGTGGGAAATAGATGCAAACTTACATTGCAAAATGGAGTCATTTTTATTCCAACCCAATGTATTTCACAGGTACAGTATGTTCCACCCATGACTATACTGTATGCAATCAGGGCTATACTTTCACATTGACATTACCAAAATAATGTCCTGCTTACTTCACATTTACACAATACTAGTACACTCAGGGGATTAAGGCATTTCTAGAATACATTACATCTTGGGACTAAAATATGAATGCTCCTTCTGTTTAAACTTTAAAAAAATATCCAGCTGTGAAGGGAAATTTTTCTGTAGCTTTTTCTGTATTTTTAAGTGTCCTAGATCATCTCCAGGCACCAAATATAGCTGTCTCGTTATAAATTCATAGAAAATCTGTGAGCATCTACACAGCTGATGAAGGTGTTTTATAGTTGAAAAACCTGGTCTTAACACTGATCAATCTGTTACATGAGTTACTGCTCCATACAGTTGGAAGAAATGAACCTTTTTAAAACAGCTCACACAATGAATTTGGTGCACATTCTCAATTCTGGCAAAGGAGAGCAATACCAAATAGCTATACCTTAATTTCTTGCCCTGTATTCATTCATAAGCTGCCGGCAGCAAAAGCCGTTCTGACAACACTAAATTTCAGCTATAAATTAGTCAGTTTCATTATATTTCTTTTCTATATATGCACTGGGAGTATCTGCCTAACAGAAGCTTTAATAAATAAAGATAGCATTAATTTTACGAGGGTTGAAGGACTTCTCAATTCAGCCTGGATCAGCATGCATTTCTCAGACCTCTTCGTTCATCGTTTTAACCTAACAAGAGCCTCCTGTTACTGGGTTGGGTTTTTTTGCTGGGCCGATGCACAGCGCGGGCTTCGGGCTACCGCCAGCGAGTATCCGGCCGGCGCTGCCAGGGACGCAGCACTGCTGCCCGGGTGCCACGACACGGCTCGGCTCCGCTCGGCTGGGCTGACAAGCGCCGGCCGCGCCGCGCCCCGGGTTGGTGGGTTTGAACTGGCGGGCGCTGCCCTCGCCGCCCCGGCGGGCGGAGCGCGGGCGGAGGCGCCGCCGGCCGGCAGGGGCGCTACCGGCGGCGGGGCGGGGGA
>VWZV01005697.1:800548-811344 GCA_013397155.1 Irena cyanogastra | reverse complement strand
GGGAGGAGTGCGCGGCACGGCGGGGAGGGGGCGGGGGGCGAGGCCCGGCCGCGACAGCCGATCCCCCGCTCTTTGTGTGCGCGGCCCCGCCGGGCCCCGCCGGCACTACGGCTCCCGGCGGGCGGCGCGGCGGGAAGGGAAGGGAAGGGAAAGCAGCGGTGACGTGTCCTTACGGCCGCCGCTCGGTCCCCTGCCCGCGCCCCCGCACCGCCCCCCACCCGCGGAGCATCCCGGGGCTCCCGGCGGTTCGAGGCGCCGTGCGGCTGGGCTGGGCTGGGCACCCCCGCCGCCTCCTCCCGCCTCCGAGATGCGCCGAGGTTTGGCAGCGGCAGAGGGGAGCTCTCCCTCCGGCCTGAGAGCCGGCCCTGCCGCGGGCCCTCCGCTCTCTGGGCCCCCATGTTGAATGCAGATGCTTTAAAACGCGCCTTTTTGGCGCTGGAAAGGTAACTTACCTGTGTGACTGCCAAAATGTTATCAGTGATCTAAGATCACTGATCGTCAAATTAAGACACTGTTGACTAAATGTTTCTGGTATTTTAGGCATTTGTTCAGATATTTATTTCAGACATTTGTTAAGGGTTGTGGACTTTTTTGTTATAGGGATGGTTTTCAGGATGATTTCATCCTGCTGTTGGTACAGCTCAGCACTAAAGGCCAGCGGAGTTAGGAAGAAGATAAATAGCTAAATAGAAAGTGAAAACAGGGCGGGCCAGCTACACTGCTGTTTTGGGGCTTGCTGTCAAGAGTTTCCAAGACAACTGTTACATGGTTATTTTTTTGGGGGAGTGAAGTTAATGAGGTAAACCTAAACTTTGTTTTTGTGCCTACATCGGGCTTACTGTATTAACAGTATTACTGGTCGGGTTAGAGGTTTTGAGGGATTGACCGCGCTGAATTCTTTTGTTTCCAATTTTTTTGACCCACTGTGTTTTCTAACCCAGTATAAAAAGGCCATGTGTCATTGCTGGTACAGACGTGGTATGTTGCAATCTTTTAAATGCTTTGATACAGGTACTGGAAATCGCTTGCTGTGGTTAGTGTTGGTATGGTAAGGTGTTTGCACTGCCTGACTTGTACAATTCCAGTATTGAGAGTAGCTGACAGAACCTTCAAAGGGCAGTTCAGAATTGTCCTCTGAGGGCTCCCGTGATGAATAGGGAGCCCGAGGCAACTTCACTAATTTGAGCAAACTAGTTGGATTCCCTGAAGTTACATGGTCTGGACAGTCTGCCACGTATTCAGGGTTTCATAGAAAATCTAGGGCTTGTTGACAAAGCACTGGTTTTAAAAATCTCACTTTGTGTGAGTAATTAATAACTAGTAGTAACCTAGTCATTATCTTCAGACACTCAGCATATCCTTCAAGGATTCCTGAAGGAGCTTGAGTTTTTTGTCAGCCCTGTTAATTACCACATAGATGCTAGGTTTTTACAGCAATGAGAAAGCATCTGGTCATGAATATGGTGAAGCACAGTTATTTTTCCCTCTCATTTAGGGCATGTTGATTCATGTTGAGATCCAACGAAGATATGTTATAGTAAAAAATAATAAATTTCTGCTTATTGACAAATAAGGACTTGTACTCCATCTTATATATTGGGGGTTTTAGAATATTCCCCCCCCACTCCTCAAAGAAAGCCATTAGGACAACATCTTCTCTTCAAACTGTTTTTATTCATTCTGGCTTTCTTATAGCTCATCATAAAGGGGTAGAACCACTACTGCTAAATTTAATTTAATTTGTTTTATGCTTCTTGCCAAAGGATCCCCAGGGTCAAAAGAATGGTAATTGTACTGAGTTGGTATCCCACTGGCCTGAAATTGTTTTGTGTTGTTTATGCCTTTCTTCCTTCCCTGTCCACATTTTTCAGATCACCCACAGATTTATGAATATGATAACTGACTTCCAAATTTTGTCAAATAAGAAAAGTACTTTTAGATAAAGTTTATTCTCAGCCACTGCTGAATGCATCATGGTCTAGGGACTCCATGATATTGTATATTCTGTTAATGTAATAATACAGCATGGACTAAAGACAGAATTGTAGCATGGATTTTCATTTTAGTGTTGTAGGAGAAGCTGTATGTAAGTAACATTTTCAAGGATCTTTCATTTGGCAGGTTGAGTATTCTGTAAACAAACCTATAAAGACCACGCCATGTGTGCTGCCCTTGGAAAGTCGGGTGCAGTGGTGAGATAATGGGAATTGGTCAGTTTTTTGGGAGGAGACAAACGTGCTGGGCAAGGGTGCCAAAACTATGGGCAAATGTTTTCAGTTTAATGTAGTTTATTTCCATGAGAATTTACAGCACTTTTGGTTTTTTTCTCTTTTAGATTACAGCAAAAGCAGCCGTCATTTTTGTTACACTTCAGTATAATGTTACCATTCCTGCCACAGGTATGTATCTTGCAGGAGGTTAGTTAGGAGACAGTGTATCAGCCAATATTAGTGTCATGCTTCCTAGACTTGACGGGAGGGGAGCTTGTCAATTTCAATAGATAGCAAGCAGCTTTCAAGGATTTCACTTTATTTTTATGAAAACACTGTTTTAACTAATTAAGTTAGAGGCAATGTTTCTGTTCTGCTGGATTCATCATTAGTGCAGAAACACCATCTGACTGGTAGATAAGTTCACATGAATTCTTACTCTGGCTTTGCAGGTGGTAATTTTTAATAGTCAGAGTGGGGTGATAGTTTAACATATTTTTATTGTCCACTTTCAGTGTATTTGGGTAAGCTTCCTAAGTGCACTTAAGTTTTTAGTTTTATAGCATCTTTCCAGAGTCAAATTGAGTTTGTGATGTGATAGGGAAGATAACTATGAACAGTCTGGTGACCTAGTTCATGGTGGCAGTTTAATTCGACTTTTATTTGTTCAGCTGACTACAAGCTACTTCTGTCTGAAAGGTTTCACTCTGAAAAATAAACTTATGAACAATTAAACTGTATTGGTGCCTAACAGTTAATTCTGTTTGTCTTTCAGAAGAACAATCTGCAGAAACAATCTCTCTCTATTACTATGGCATCAAAGACTTGGCTACAATTTTCTTTTACATGCTTGTAGCAATAATCATACATGCTATAATTCAGGAGTATGTACTGGATGTAAGTACAAAATATTCATTCCTTTCATCAAGATAATTGTTAGGTTTTAATTAGACTTTAAGACTATTAACTTTAAAGTAAACTTTTGCATTAAAATTTTTAATTGTAAAAAGATGCATTAAAACTTTTAGGTACTGTGATGCAGTTAGCAAATAAATGTGAAGTACTGCAGCATATAAATAACAGTGGACTTTCATTTCAGAAAATTAACAGGAAAATGCACTTTTCAAAAACAAAGCATAGCAAGTTCAATGAGTCTGGGCAACTTAGTGCGTTCTACCTTTTCTCCTGTGTTTGGGGAACGAGTATCCTTGTCTCTGTAAGTATGCTTTCTCTTCTGTTTCTGTTAAGAGATTTCAAAACATTCACCTATTTTGATGATAAATATGGTTTTGGCTTATTTTTCTGGTTTTAATTCTAGAGCGGAGACAAGTTTAAGGATTCTACATGAGTTTAGTCATAGCTGAGTATAAAGTCAGTAGTGTTACTGTTGCTCAGTCTTGAGTTGATTTACTGTCAAACTGAATAAGAGAAAACCATTTAACTTTATTATAGTATTTAATTCTCTGTAGGTTTTTTGGTGTTGGTTTATTAACATTAAAATAAATGTTTAGAAAGCACCCTACATAGCATTCTGGAGCCTAGGGAATGGGTATATGACAGATTGCTGTAACCTTAGGTCACTGTGTGCTTTTAGGTGACATACTCTTTGCTAGTGGCTGGATGTGTATGAGCTTAGCTCATAGAAAGGGAAGACTGTGCTTTTTTGTTTGTTTTTTTTTAACATAGTAACTCCTGGAAAACCTTTCTTTCTCTTAGTTAAGTTCAAAGTTTGTCAGCAAGAGAAGACTTGTTGCTGTAGTAATCCTGGAACAATTTCCATCTCATAAGGACATTCTATCATGAAAAATCACTTTATTTGTTTGGTTGATTTTTATTTTCCTAAGCCCATGCTACTGTCTTTTGTTTTGGGGATTTGTTTTCTGGGTTGGTTTGGTTTTTTTTATTTGTGATTTCTTGGGGATTTTTTAAAAAGAAAATTTATGTATCTGCAGCTTTTACTGGTGTATGTAGATGAGAGTATTTTTGTGTGTACACATGTGCATATACATAAATGCATATATGTACATCCAGTCATTATTTCTGACTAGTAAGTAACATCCTAGAGCATTTACTGGGGGTTTTTGTTTGTTCTTTTCTTTTTTTAGGAGAACTATATATCAGATCCAACCTCTCTGTGGAGGGACTATCCGCACGCACTGATTCCGTAAGGCTCTTCCTTAGAGGATTGCTGGGGGAGAGGAGGGAATGCTATTTAAGCCTAGGGTGTGTCATGTACAGTCTGTATGGAATAAGTAGTTTGTAAAACTATGTTAGTCACTAATGTATTCTTGGTTGTATTTATGTGGGCTCGATTCTTTGACGACTTGTAGCATACAAAGTTCTTTTTATGTAGGCTATTAATTAAAGAATTCCGTTTTTGCAAGCTTTGTCTGAATGGTTTTGTTATTAAAGATATTAGTTTAGACCTGGCTGGCATGAAGGATCTGTATTTTTTCTTTCTTTAAGAGACAGTGATAAAATGAGTTCACTAGAAGCTTCTGAAATGTTTTAAGTTCATTCATAATAAATAATATTCTTCAATTCTTGCTGTATTGTACAGGTTTCAAATGAAGTTTTTCTACATCTTACAGTTGGCATACTGGTTTCATGCTTTTCCAGAACTGTACTTTCAGAAAACTAAAAAAGTAAGTTCAAAATGTAAATGGGAGGATCTCCAGAGCAAGGCGGCTTTTTTCTTTTAGTTAAATCCTAATTGCAGTAAAATTGCTAAATATCTGTTGTGTAAATAAAAATTACTAATGTTTCTCATCCACTGAAAGAGTTTTCCCTCAAGCAAGTGATTGTGAGATTTTCTTTACAACTCTTGGTTTTTTTTCCTTTGTTTCTCAGAATTTATAGTCTGAATAGGCTCATTGAAATCACAGTTGCTTCATGAATCATGATATAGGTGTAGAATATAAACTGTGACTAATTCTATATATCAAAGGAGTCTGAAAGTCTAGGATCTGATTTAAATAGCATTTAAATGGATGGATGAAAATGGGATGTGAGCTGGCAATGTACCTTTGCACCCCAAAAAAACAGATGTCACCTGGGCTACATAACAAGCAGTGGTTGAGGGAAGGGATTCTGCCCCTCTGCTCTGCTCTGGTGAGACTGCCCCTGGAGTGCTGCAGCCAGCTCTGGGCTCCCCAGCACAAGAAAGGTATGGATTGGTTTGAGTGGGTCCGAGGAGAGCCATGAAGATGAACAGAGGGCTGGAACATCCCTTCTATGAAGGCAGGCTGAGAGAGTTGAGTTGTTCAGCCTGGAGAAGAGAAGGCTCCAGGGAAAACTTATTGTGGCCTCTCACTGTTGGAAAGGGGCTTATAAGAAAGATGGAGACAGACTTTTTATTGGGGTCTGTAGTGACAAGGAACGATAATTTTGAAAGAGGATGTGTTTAGAGTAGATGTGAAGAAGTTCTTTGTGATGAAGATGGTGAGACACTGGAACACAACGCCCAGGGAAGTTGTGAATTTGCTTTCATTTGAAGTGTTCAAGGTCAGGCTGGATGGGGCCTTGAGAAACTTGGTCAAGTGAGAGATGTCCCTGCCTGCGGTATAGAGGTTGGACTAGGTGATCTACAAAGGTGTCTTTGAGCCCAAACCATTCTGTCACTGTTGTTGCTCTGTGACTACGCTGCGTCTCTGTTGCCAGTTCTGCTTTATTGAAGAAAATGAAACATAGGTGTTACATAACCACAGGTCTTTGTACAGGAGCCTAGAAGAGGCTTAGTAAAATAGGAACAAGATGCACTGTTTTATGCTGCTCAGATGTAGCATGAGTACTGTTTTGCAGATGCAGTGCAGCTGATGTTCCCCTATTGTGCTAACGATACCTTCCAAATTTGACTTTACAGCCAAATGTGGAGATTTTTCTTAAAATAGCTTCAAGAAAGCTGTCACAAGTGGCCTAAGTGCTGTATATTGAATAGTAGTGTTTTCCTTTGTCACTGCTTGAAACTGTGCCCTCTGACTTTTGCATTAAGTTTAAAGAGTGATGGTTCATTTCTTTTAGAATAGTTGATACTTCTTTAACGACAGCTTAACCTCTGCCATCTTGGCTTACTTGCCTTATTCCTTCTCTTGAATGAACTGGCTGCTTCTCTTCAGGTCTAGTTATCTGTCCTGCTGACACAAACAAGAAAAGAACTTCTCAACTCTGGTACCTCTACAGTCATGTATACCTTGTGCATTATTCCACAAGGCCTGCAGTCTCTGACAGTTTGTCTAAGCAAGCAGCATGGGCTGTTTAAATGTTATCTCAGTTCTAAAGTTAGTGTTAGAGGCTGGTCCTGGTTGTGCTTAGAGAAACTGACCATTTGTACTTACTGTGTATCTGAAATAACTAATTTTTCATTTTCTTTCAGATAATTTAGAGTCAATTTCTCCACCTGTTTTCTTGCTCTGTGTGTATTATGAGTGCAATGTTTGCTGTTGTCACAATTGTTTGATTCTGTGGATTTGTTTGATTTGATACTAAGTATTGAATATCATAGTATAGCTCTTGTAAGATTAAAATTTTAGGCCTTTTTTAATTACATGTATACAAGATAAAGCTAAAGATCATTGCTTGAAGTTTAGAGAATCTTTCCAAAAAGGAGAAGTTTCTTAAGCAAAACTGAATGTACTCTGCTACCACTCCAAAAGAGATTTTTATTGTGATCTGGCATACTTCAGTGGTTCTTCTGTTCACAGATGGCACAATCTGCTTTCCATGTGCTATGTGTCTTCTTCTTTATTATTTCATTTCCATGAAACGTTCAGTTTTATAGGGCTGACTAAAGCCTGACTTAAAGTGGGACCATGTGCTTTAGCATGACTGGTTAATAACAATATTCTCTGTATTTGCCAGAAACAGTGTGCCAGAATTTTGGATGGCCTTGAATTTTTAAAATTGATGCCAACACTTAGAAAACCTTCCATTTTGATTCGTAGACTGTTACTTTATTCTGTAGCAATCTAGCAAGTTGATGGGCAGCAAACATGTGGAACTGTAGGATCTGACGATACAGTAATACATCCAGAATAAGTATTGTAATAACTTGTATAAATTCACAGCGGTCATAACAAATAAAAGTGTATCCTTTTAAAGAGCAGTTTTCCATGTTTGATGCCTTTTCTCACAGTAGCAATATGTAAGATACTGAATATGACTGTTAAGTGAGCAGTAAGTTATGTGTGGAATTAGATGATCCAGGCTGAGTAATTCAGTGCCAGACCAGGCCATGTTAAGGTAGCTGATACACCAAGAAGAATTTCCAGGACTAGGGAATAGTGTGTAATAACAGATAGCATAGTACAATACTGTATAACATTGTGTGTAACACAAGGTCACTTTTTTCTTCCACATAGGAAGATATCTTTCGCCAGATTGTCTACATTGGACTTTACCTCTTTCACATTGCTGGAGCCTATCTCCTGAAGTAAGTAAATTGTAAACTTTTGCTGGCTTCATTCTCTGCCTTAAATATCTAACAAAATCTCTGAATGTTTGTTTCACTTGTTTTGATAGTCTGACCCACCTTGGACTTGTTCTTCTGGTATTGCATTACTTCGTTGAATTTCTTTTCCACATATCCCGTCTTTTCTACTTCAGTGATGAAAAATACCAGAAAGGGTAAATAGTCTTTATCTTTAAAATTCTTGTAATTTCTGTCTTAAAGCTTTTTGCATTTAACTAACCAGAAACCAAAATTACATAGAAGTTCAAACAGTGTTTCTTAAGCAACCACAGTTCTCCAGCCTAGTGTTAGTACTTATATTTCTAAAATCATCATTATACTTTTTGCCTTGTTTTAGCCTATTTAAGTAAACATTAGTAGCAGTATTAAATGAAATAAAATCTCTCAATGTATACTGATGTAGAGTTCTTTTTAAGTTTTGTAGAGAAAGGAACAGAATAGGTTGCTGATACAGCCAACTCTGTAGGAACTAAAAATGTGCTTTTTTTGTAATAGTACTGGAAAACACTTTCCATTGAGTTGAAATCAGTTTTCATAACAAAATACAAGATGCATTTAAGATAGGTGCAAAATTATGTATGTAAGTTCTTACATTTCAAACAAATTTGCATGGCGAAAGGTAAGCATTTGAATTGTTAGTGCATGTGTTTTGGATGGAAAGTTTATTTAGTGTTTGTGTTATTTTTGTTTCTAGATTTTCACTGTGGGCAGTTCTTTTTGTTTTGGGAAGGCTTCTCACCTTGATTCTCTCAGTCCTCACTTTTGGCTTTGGACTGGCAAGAGCAGAAGATCAGCAGCTGAATTTCAGTACTGGGAACTTTAATATCCTGGCTGTTAGGTATAGTAAACCTGGAACAGTTCTTAAGCATGTGCTGTAAACCCATGTTAAATACACAATGTAAGTGGTATGGTGCTAATGCCAGCAATTCTGAATGATTGTTTCCATGCAACCAATGAGGTCAATATGAGTAGCTTATGTAAGAAACTTTTAAGGCACAATGAAATGAATTGACTGAATTTAGTCTACAGCTGAGAAATCTGTAACTAGTTACTCTTCTTTTCTTTGTTAAAAAAAACCCCCAAGCAACCAAAAAAAAAAACCTAAAACCAAACCAGCAGAACTAATAGGAATATCCAATTACAGACACTACTTTCAAATGTTTTAAAGTTAGTAAATTGAATTCTAGATATGATTGCTGTGAGTATATCTCAGAGGTCAAGGCATTGTGTCCAGAGCAGCTGTGGTCTTGTTTGAAGATTACGACCTCTTTCTCTGCCTTTACTATGGCTCCTATTGCTGCTGCGTGATCCAGCCGCCTGGCCCTCTTATAAATGCAGAAAAAGAAGTTATTGAAACTTTGGCAGTGTCAGCATTACCTTGCAAAATTGATACTTTGAGCTGCAAGACACTCTTGAACCATTTTCAGCTGTTACTATCTAATACTCAGAGTAATTCTGAGAAAGAAAACAGGAAAGAAACCTGGTGCTGGCCAGTTTTGATGGGCAAAGATTTCACTATCAGTCTATATCCAGTTTTGATAATCTGTGCTTAAACCCAGTGTTGCCCTATACAAGCAAACTCTTGGCTTAGAAAATGGATGTTACCAGGAGCGGGGCGGTGAAACTTGCCAAAAATCCTGAGGTGTTCTACCTTCCTTTTCTGTTTGGGTAATGAGGCAAACTTACTGATAAAACTTTACCTATTATTTGTTTCTAGAATCAGTGTGCTGGCCTCCATCTGCATGACTCAAGCATTTATGATGTGGAAGTTCATTAATTTCCAGCTTCGGAGGTGGAGAGAGCATTCTTCTTCTCAGCCTCAGTCGGTGAAAAAGAAGTTTGTATCGGCTAAAGGAAAGACCTCCAGAAAAGAAAGAGGTTTGTAGTTTCAGTTTTTCTGTTCCCTTGACTTCTCAAAACCAACTTTAGGTCGCTAAAGAAGCATTTTGTGTTGAACTTGTGAGTGAGATGACTCAGGTAGAGAAGCAGTACTGGTGCATATTACTGTGGGAAGAATTGATTTTTGAGAAAAACCACTATATATTGTTGGGTTTTCTAACTGCCCAAATTAAGGAATTACTGGGGTTTTTTTAGTTAATGCAACATGATATTTTTTTTCTCTTTAATTTCATTACTTGAACAAAATGTGTCGGGCTTATGTTTTGTTCTATTATATAAAGGGAAAAGATGCAATTGTAGATCTCTTAGACATTTATTTGTAAAATTTTCTAGCCGTGGATTTCAAGCTTCTTTTTCATTGCCACGAATTTCTGAGGGTTTAGAGCAAAGAGATGGTTTGATGATTCACCTAGTAAATAGTTTTGTGTTGGACTTTTTTTACAAAAAACAGAAATTGGTAGTTCTTTAAGGAGAAGTAGTAACACCTTACTACTCTAAACCTGTGTCAAAGCATTTGGAAATGAACTGAAGAGTCCAGGTTTGACTTTTTAATTATGTCACACCCTTTTTATGGAAAGGGTATGAAAGATGAACAGAATGCTCTTTCCTCCAAGAAAAAATTATGTGCTCTTTAAAAAAATAAATTAAATCCCTGTACTTCAGTATATCTGTTGCACCAATAGTTCAACCTCTATATATTTAATTGCTAGCTTGAACAACTTCTGCACCCTTTTGAAATGGCAGAAGTTCTTTCGAAAGCTCTCTTCAGCGTGATTCTTTGCTCCCAATCATGTATTATTACCAACCTGTTCCACTTTTTGATGTATTGAAAGTAGTGTGTGTCAAGACCATTTACACTGAGAACTGAGATTTGTGGTGGGAGATGATAATTTTTTTATTTCTCCCAAGTTTCTATTTTTATTAAAATTATGTGTTTTAGAGTACTGCTGGACTCCCTTTAGAATGATTTGTAATTATCACAACTTGGCTTTTGTGTAGAGTTGGGGTTTTTTTTCATCTTAAAATTCAGTTGGAATTTTTTTTTATAATTCAGTGAAGGTAGTTTCCTATGTAAGTGTCCTGTTTAATCAGAGCTTCATGTTCATGGCCTTCTCACTATGAGTTTTTTTTAATATAAGTATTTTATGTCAAATAATTTTAAAATATGTGCCTTGATCAGGGAGTCAGAAATGTAATAGCTTTTTAAAATATCTTAATCT